>PVLA01003728.1:0-201753 GCA_004027455.1 Hydrochoerus hydrochaeris
TCTCCACCCTCGACTCCATATTGAGCATTACATAAAAACATACACATGTGAACTACACAAATTACAATTATCAGTACAAAACATTCCAAGATCCTTGCGCCCAATTCCCACATGCGGTGTCCTTTTCCTGGAGAAGCGCTCTCCTCCACCCATGGACCTTGTCACAAGGCGTGGATGGACGGAAAAGGGTGCCGCAGTTGGCCTTGGCAGTTCTTTTATTTTTTCTTGGATATGAGCTCAAAGAAAGGTAATGAAAACAAAATTGAACAAATGAGGTTGCAATAAATTAAGAATCTTAAGTATAGCAAGGAAACAATGGACTGAAAGGACAATGTAAGTAATGAAAGAAAATACTTCTAAATCATATATTCCATAAGGGCTAGCATACAAAATAATCTACCCTAAAAAGTATAAAGACTTCAGCATTTCATTGTACTAATATATGTCTGAAAGCTAGTGGTAGTCACACTTACTTTATTTTTTATTTTTGTCTTGAGACAGAGTCTCATTATGCAGTTTAGGCAAGTCTTGAACTCACTTTGTGGGCCAGCTTTGTCTCAAACTTGCATCAATCCTCCTGCCTCAGTCTCCTGAGTACTGGGATGATGGGCGTGCACCACCACACACAGCTGGCCACAACTTTGAACCCACTTATAATCGTAGAGACCAAAAGTAACTTCTATTAATCTCATGATGTCTCAATAAATTTAGTGTTAAAATATTTATATGAGTTTTTGGTTTCCTGATGTATACATTTTTTGGTGGGCTCTGTGTATAAAGGAACTCAAACACCCCAATAACAATATGTCACTATTTTTTAGCACATAGAATCATTTAAGTTTGAACATATGCTTTAAGAAGCAACACATAGTTTTGCTGTATATATTTTTTGTCTATTTTAAAATCCTGTAGTACTCTTTGCTTGTTACTATAGAAAATATACACATAAAACTATCCATTAGGTAATAGACAAAGTCATCTCTCACAATTAATAAAGTCCAAGGCTAGAAGATAAATCTAAAAGCATAAGTTTCTTAAATCATGATAAATTAAGTTTGTCTCATGTAAAGGATTAGACATCAGATGAAAATGTAAGTAACAGATTTAAATTTTGGAGGAATTGCTGTGGAATACTAAGAAGACATGTTTTGAAAGTTAGCATCTGCCCTTCTTTGGATCTCCATTTTAAAACTATTTTTACACCATTGATCAACTGATGCTATTTTTCTATCTGATACATTTTTGGCAGTCATGGAGCAAATACTTCAATTGCAACATTATACCTTGAGAAGACTGCTGTAACTCTGAATGCAATTTCCTTCTCTTTTTCCCCCCTTCTCTTCTTTTCACAGTAATCACAACTTGGCCTTTGATATACCTTGAGATTCTTTAACTTTCTCTACAACACAGTGGGAAGAGGCTTCTGCCAGAGTGAAGTAGGGCAAGGAGTCGTGTGATAGTAATAACTGCTTCCATCTCTCCTAATGTGGAATCTTTAGACACCAACTATTCAGTAAAGACAGATGTATAATATATTTTTTATTTAATCTCCAATTTTTTTCTGCCAGTTAGCATATTGTATTTTTCTTTAAAAGCACTAAAAGTTTCATGTCAGTGAAAAGGAACAGTATATTTTACAGAAAAATTTCAAAGAGTTTTTTTGTAAAGATGCACCCCTAGTGATGAAGTGTTTGTGCCGAGAATGATAAGGGTAGTTTCCCTATTGTTCACTCAGCAGGTTGTCATCTTTTTCTTCTTAATAAGGAAAGGTCTTATCCTCAGCAATGCTGCATGAGTTTCCAGTTACTTGGCAACAATAATAAAAAAAGGCACATGCAGTAAAGGGCCCATCAGTAACATCATGACAGTAGAGCCTGAGTTGGTTTTAATGGCTATATGGAGACATTAAATTCTATACTTTTGAATGAAACCCAATTCATATGATCAGAATGAGCTCTGTAACAATTTGAAACATTTTACGTGGTCTATGTGAATAAATATGTATAAAAATGTAAATAACAGAAGGTACACTTGAGTGAACAAAGTAACCATGGAATGCATAAGATAGAGTCGTTTCTAATTTGAATATCAGAATATATATTTTTGGCACAAACTTATGATCACTGAAAACTAATATTGTGAGTCTTTCTATTATATGTATGATAAAGCCTATTAAGGAATGAATAAAAAGAAATAAGTAAATGATTAAGAAATGTGGATATTCCCAAGCAGAACCAATCAGTATTTGGGAGAAATTTAATACAATGCACAACACTAATAAATGAAGCTACTTAATACTAGTGTAACCATACTGAAGAGAGTGGGGAAAAACTAATCTAACTTTAGAAAACAGTAAAAGTACAGGACACAGTTAGGATAAAAACAAAAAGAACTGTTAACAAATGCTATAACTAGTCAGTAAATGTGTTTCTCATAACGATATTGGGATCATCTGAAACTATGGTATGGGGATAGTAGGTTTGAACACCTAAGTAAATATGTTTGGGATAGTAACAAACAAATCTTTTGTTGTTGGAGAAAAGAGAAAGTAGTTACAAATAAAGGAGAAAGACTAAATTGGTTCCTCTGGTGTCAAGTTAGTATCTGAGGTATCAGTAAAAAGTCAGTATATGCCTACACACACGGAGATATAAAATAGCTGTGTGTGTATATAAATATTTTCTAGCTCTGTCTGCTAAGACACCTTAGAAATAATGACTCTCTAATTAGCATTCTAGTACACAGGGCTTGGACTTTAGACATGATTCCAATACAGATGGGAAATGGAAATCTTTGTAGAGGTGATTCATACTAAAGGAAGGATAGATAAAAACCAAGAGGAGATTATGGAACCAGACAACTGAAATTTACAAAGTTATTGGAGGAAAATTTTGAAAAATATAGATTTCAACCTAAAGGAGATCTTTACGGGAAATTTTTTAGTAACAAATCAAATCATAGCAATATTAGATGATAACCCCAAATAAAATATGTATTTCTAAGCTTATGACAACTTAAATAAATGACTAAATGTATGTAAGAGATGCAAAAGTTCTTCTTTATAGTGGAATTACGATTAATACATATATTACAAAGGAAGAAAATAAGAATCACCATCAGGCTATATCACAGTGGTGAAATTAGTATGAAATTATCTTCTTGGAGACATGTGTTTACTATTCAGAAGTGATTGTAATTTTATAGTGGATAAAATGGAAGAGACTAGCTTGAATAAGTAATCAACGTCAATGGCAACGGCAGTAAAACATACTGACATCATGAGCCCTGTGATACGGAATGCTGAGAAAGACATACCATCATTTCTATGGTTCTGTTTCCAAGGAAGAAAGAGCTGAGTCTAAGAATGAAATGATACCAGATAGGAACAAATTGGTGGGCATTTAGCAAAATGTTGAATAATTTTTAGGGCTTGCAGGTCATGAAAATCAAAGAGTCTGAGCAAAATATTGCAGATTACTGAAGCTCAGGAAAATAAGTAAATGCAATTTGGGATTCTTATTGGCCTCCTTAAAAAGGACATTAGTGGGAAATGGTGAAGTATTATTAAGATTGTTAGCATGGTTAATATTATTATGACAACAATAATTTCCTGGTTATGATTATTGTCTAATGGTAATCTAAAATATTACAGTGGAGCAAGCTGGGTAATGGACATATTGAAAATCTATGTACCATTTTGGAACCTTTTCTGTAAGTCTAAAAGTGGTTTAAATTATTATAAGTGTACCATTAAAAAATTCAGAACATCCACTTCTAACTCCTGTAAACAACTGTAAATTGGGTAAAATGTTTTCAGACATTGGAAGAGAGTGAATTATGATCTATAAAAGAAGGAACTAACTGAAGTAAACTTTCCAAATTATCCTGGATTTCTGCCCAGAGGCAAAACCTAGACTAGAGAAAGGTGGACAGGCCTCAGCACAGTAGACTGCTGAAGATGCAGAGACCAGAACTTGGGAACACTAAATCTCCTAGAGTTTACAGGTCATGCTGTTGGGGAAAAGAGATCTGTATAGAGTTAATGCTCCAGAAATCTGAACAAAGGTCCCCTTTCATCTTACACTCTACATTAAATTGCCCACAAGAAGGGGAGAATTCCATGAGCTGGACAAAGAGCAATTGCCAAGGGAGTGAAAAAATGTCACTGGAGAACAGTGAGCTAAATAACTACTGAAATACAAACATGACTGGGATACTGTTAGTACTCAATAAGCAGAGGGGAGAGTCTTCTTTGAAAACTGAAACAAAGTCAGTAGAGTCTCAGAAAAAAATAAGTCATGGGAATGAGGTTAATACAGTCCAAGTGTAATGGTTACCATAGGACATCCATAAAAATCTTAAACAATAAGTTTAAAAAACAATAGCATGATGTGCATGGGCTCACTAATTTCTTGAACTTTTAAGGAAAATGGCATATTTCAGACACTAAAAATTTAATATCGTAATGCCCAGTATAAAGTTAAAGAAAGAGGAAAATTATGATCCGTAAGAAGGGAACAATAACTTATAATTAGGAAAAAAATCAGAGATACAAAAATAGCAGACAATGACTTTTAAATACTTACTATGAATATGTTCAAGGATTCAAAGACACAAAATATTGAAGGAACAACTAAATAATATCAAAATAGACAAAATTACAAAGAGGAAAAGATATTCCATATATTCTAAATAATTCTTATTAAAAACAGAAATGCCTTTAAAAATAGAAGTCAACAAGCTGATTTTAAAACTTTATGGGAGCTCAACAAAATATATTAGCCAATGACACTTGAAAAGGAAAATTTAGCTTTCTCATATTATTTGGCCTCATTATTATAATAAGCAGATGACAATCAAGTCAGTGATTGTCCCACACGTAGACAAAATATGTATAAAGCAGCATAAACATTGAGAAATAAAAATCAAATTTTATTATTAAT
This sequence comes from Hydrochoerus hydrochaeris, assembly GCA_004027455.1. Classification (NCBI taxonomy): domain Eukaryota; kingdom Metazoa; phylum Chordata; class Mammalia; order Rodentia; family Hydrochaeridae; genus Hydrochoerus; species Hydrochoerus hydrochaeris. Next base: position 4,944 of record PVLA01003728.1, read on the forward strand.
TGAATATCTATAGCTTGTAAACCTAATGAGAAGATGAAAATCTCAACATGGTATTTGAACAACACCATGATGAGCACAAACCATGGTGAACCTTTCCCAAAGCCTAATTTAGTACAAAAAGTGTGCATTAGACCAAAGACATAAAAATAGTAGCTAAAATAATAGCATGTAGAGTACAGCCAAATACCTTTACAAGCTGAAAGTAGTCAGAGTCCTTATACAAAACAATAAATTATTAATAAAGAAAAATGATAACATTTTTAAAAATTGAAATTTTCTCAAAATATATAAATAAAAATTAATCAGTAAGTCTAGGACTTAAATAACTCATGGGAGACATATATATTTAATAAATGATTTATATTCAGATTATGTAAACAACCAAACTCAATAACTCAATTATAAATTGGAAAATAGTGAAAATGGACAAAAAATTTAATAGACACAATTGGCCTAAGAGACCTTGAGAAAATATTTAAGCACATTATGAACAGTCAAATTCATTTGAAGATTAAAAATACACAATGCATATACTATTGGTAACCCCTAATTATTGTTTTGAAATTTTGTTTTATTTGTTCTCGTTAAAATAAAATAAATTTTTTTTTAAAAAAAGCAATAGTCTGATTAATGCCACGATAAGGAAAAATGATCCAGTACCATCAAAAGAAGAAAACATGGTTGCCAAGGCAGAGAAATGCATCATTTTTTTAGTGCTAAAAAAACTACTAGACACATGAAGTGACAGACCTCTTTATTTCAAAGAATTTTAAAGGGTAGGGCAGGGATTAGGATTGTCAGTAAAGAAAATTGTATAAATTACTAATGAGGATAATAGGTTAAATAGAGGGTTGCCACACCTGTGCTACAACAAAACTCAATGATCTTGTAGTTCATTTTTCACAAAAATTGGCTACCTTTAAATTATGGATTGAACTTCCAGTGAAGTTTTAAGTTGAAATGAAAGGTCCTTTGTATAAAATATTGACAGCTATTGTATAACAGACAGCAGCTATGTTATGGAATCCTAGCCTTCAGGGCCTCATACTCTGCACTTGGTGATTCCTCTCATGGGCTCTGAAAGTTACTGTAACATCAAGTCTCCTTGATGTTCTAAACTAGCTGAGGGTGCTCTGTATGAGCACATTCCCTGGCACCTGGTGATTCTGATCAGAAGTTTCCTCCTGATGGCAAAATAGCTTATTGACATTGTATCATTTTAAAACATGCCCAGAGAAATTCTGGTTCTTAAGGCATCATTGAAGAAATTCCAATTTTTATGGATGATGGATTAAGTTAATTTTCTGCTCAACCTACTCAGAAACAGGAAAATTAAAATAACATTGAGACAGTATATTTTCACATGAAAGTTTGACCAAAATTTAAAAGATCGACAAAATAAAATGTCCATGAAGGTATAGATTATTCACAGACATTAGTAAGTAAGAAAATAAATTTGAATATCATTGTGAGAACAAAATTTCAGAGACTTTAATAAACAGTTGTAGTCGTCACATTTTCCACTTGAATTTAATTTGTATTCTGCTGTCTCTTTCCTTCAAAAATGTCTCCCCAAGAATTCATGTCTCATATTGACATCAGTTCTATTAATCAAAGCAACAAATGAAAAACAATATGTGTCTTTAAGGAGGAATTTGGTTAAATTCATTATAACACATGCACACTTCAGAATTCTAGGTAGATCTATGTGTGCTGTCAGAAAGATCTAGCATTCATTTTCCTTAGAGATAATGCCAAGAGATACTGTGACGTGCACATGGTCATTCACATATGTTGTAAATTCACAATGTACTTTTGCAGCAAATCTATGAAGTGCAGTGCTAGAATAAATTGAAGACAGAACACAATTTTAATCATGGTTACTTCTGAAGAGAGGCGTGGATTTTGGAAGAATGTATTACCAAAGAAGAACTGATTTGCCCATAGTTATAACTTTGGGGCAACAAAAGTATCTGCACTGTTACCTAAAACCAAAATTTTACTCTGAGGTGAACAAAAAGACAAAGGCAGTGGAAGATTGCTGAATTATTATTTTCTATTAAAAAGAGCATATCTTCAATGAAACCATTTTTCATCCTTATAAGGAAGCTTAGGCATTTAAGAATGCAGCCTTAGTAGATATTTGCCTGCATCATGGTTTTCATGATTCTTTTTCACCTATTACTTATGAGAGGGACTGGTTTTTGACCACCTGTGTAAGCCCATTCATGGCTATGAGCGTTCAATAGCTTGTCTCAAATAATTAACCCCATTTGAATTTGACCTCAAATGTCAAGGTGTTTTCCAAAATCTGTTCTCCAAATACTATTTATTGCAAATATGTATGAAAAAAAGAAGAAAAAATGGAAAAGGATCAAAGGATGGATATAGGGGCAAAAAAGGAATGAAGATGTGCTATGTGCTTGCACCAAATCCATACAAGGAGTATAAACCTTGTGCACTGCACACACGTAATAATAAACTAAAATAAAAACAAATAATGGGAAAAATCTCCTCTCCAACTTCAGAGTTACAAACTAGGAACCTGAGATATAAACCAGTAGGTTCTGTGCCAAATCAGACTCTCCCCACCAGCAGATTTGAAAACACTTTGAGAGCTGAGTGGAGGCACCCAAAGAAGTAAAGGTATCTGCAAGCTTCACTGGCCAAAGTGAGAAATTACATGTTGCTGTCAGAAGCGGTCTACAATGAAGAACAAGACCTCTGGGGAGCTGGGACCCATATGTCAAGGGAAGTAAGGGGAATATGGGCTGCCTGCTCCTCTGGGAGACAGTGTAGGCTCCAGAGAAAGGTGCAGTGAAGAGCTGGCTAGCAGATCAGATTCACTGTGGATATGACGGCACACTGGAGATGACTCTGGAGAAAGGCATTGTCATGCAGGAAAGTACTGCAGCTGGACACAGGCACAAGTTAGGGCAGAGTCAGTTCCCGAGGAACACTGGGCAAATGTACACTACCTACAGTTTGATTCTCATTTTCTCCTTCCTTCTTCAGGCCTGCTCTTAGTGCTTTGTGCACAGGAACTTTCCTTTTGTTGCCTAAAAGACCTTGTGGAGTAGCGTGAAGTGGAATGAATGGACACAACATCTGCCTCAGATTGAGAGAAGTGAAGCAGTGTTGGTTCTAGTGGAAAACTACAGCTCCTGACCTAGCCCTGTAACTCACTGGCTGTGTGAATAAGGCACATTGCCAAACTCAGTGAGCCTTTATTTCATCATCGGTGAAACGGGTATTATAAGCCCTATCCACCAGCATTGCTGGGATGTTTTCAGTTGCATGCAAGGTGCCTGGCACTGTCTGATGTGCACTGAGATTTTAAAGAATAGCAATTATTACTACCATTTTTTGCCCAAGTCGATACCACACCTAAGGATGGAAGGTTTTTTAAAATACTTTTTAATCCAAATGATGTCTTTGAGTATGTACACAAAATCCAACATTTGCCAAAAATTAGCCAAAGAAAATTTGCCAAAAAGTTCACACAGGAAAAAAAAATCAGTATTTCTCTCTTACAAGATACATATTTAATTGGAGTGGGGAAAACTTCACAGCTGCTAGAATGTGTGTCAGAAGCCAATTCCTCACCTTCTAGGTGTCATTTGACTTAAACCATCCCTTTTTTTCACACACTTAACCCATACGCAAAATCAAACCCTCCCTCAGAGTTGGCCAAATTAAAATGCTTCTCTAATAAAATGGGCTGTGACTCCCCCAACAGAACAGAAGTACAGAAGTACAGTGGCTTATGGGCATCTCACCTCAAAAGACTCACATGTATTCCTCAAAAATGCCCTGGAGATGATGTATACAGAACACCCAGTCTGCTCACTATGTTCACCATCACTGTGACAATAATTCAGGACACTCCCTCCTGCCCTAGGTGGAGACTTTCTGTGGTTTACTTATGTTCTTAAAATAACCACCAAGAGCAGTGTGCTGTTAGAGGCTTAGTCACTTATGACTGAGACACTGCCCAAGGGTATAGGCTTTGCTCCCACACAAACCTCTGACTCATCCCCAGCTTGATAATGAGGGACTTGTGGTCTTACAAAAGCCCAAATTGCCTTGCCTCAGGACATTTCCATTTCAATGCTCTCACCTAGACCACCTATCTCTCCCTTCTACATTACACTACTTTCTTTTGTCTTTCATGCGGTAGAGAATATTTTACCATCTTATTTAAATGACAGCTGTTGCCGAATTCTACAATTCTATGGCCAGTAGAAGTGGGTCTATCTTCTTTTCCATATCATACTCGGTTCTACCATGGAGTTTTCAAAAGAGCAGAAATTCTATTAATGTTTGAAGAATAAAACAGCCCGTGAACAGAAGGTCAAATCTATTATAATTTATATTCTCTTTATCTTTAGAAAAGTAAATACGTGAAGCTATATATTTTTATTATACAGAACAACAGAATAAAAAGAATAAGGAAAGCCAAGAATTTACCATCTTTGGAAACTTTTTCTGTTTTTTTTTTCTTTTTTCTCTAGTTCTAGTTCTTAATTTCAGTTTTTTCATATTTCTAATTAAATGCCTACTCGAACTTCACATTCTCTTGTCACAGATCATCAAGATGGAAGTATTCTCAATTTGTCTTACAGCAGTAAGACTCTTAACTCTTAAACTTCATAAATGATATTAAATGCATAACCAATATAACTCATATTCCAAAATGAATTAAACTTTTAAAAGACACATTTACCGAAGGCACACAGAGCTGAGCTGAGCTGGAGGCGGGCCGTGTCCCGGGTGCAACGTGACATGAGCAGTGCCGCCCCCAGCAGGTAGAGGGGGCACCGGAGCAGGGGCTGCGGTGATTGTCCCTGCTGGAGGTAAGAGCGCAGTATCCACCCCTGTTTGGGGTTTGGTCCGGAGTCGCTCGCCTGGGGTTGTCTTCCGGGGAGGACACCGCCTGAGAGGTGCTCTGAGGGGCGGCACCCCAGACCGTGGACGCGCGCGCCAGGCCTGACGAGGACGGCGGGCGATGCTCCTGGAGGTTGCGCCGAGCTTCCGTGGCCCAGGTGCGGTATCACATTTCCCAACCCCGCTGGCCAGGTGGCTGGAAGGAAAGGCAGCAGGCAGACGGGTTCAGCCAAAGTAAAAGAGGAGCGAGATGCCCTGAGTTCAGGAGGTCATCTCTGGCTTCCTCCGGGTATGTAGGAAAAAGGACCTGCTGGACGGCTGCGTTGAATGATTGTTTCTGAGTAGGATGGAGTTGGAAAATCTGGTGTCTTATCTTCACGGGTTGTATTTGTTAGATCCGAAGAATCGTTTTCTTTAAACTTCATTTAGTATTATTTATTTGATTGTTGTCGTTTGCTAAAGACACCTAATCTCTCTCTCTGTTCCTTCTAAGTCTGAAGCTTAAAACCTTCAAAAGGCTTTCTTGCCTATCCTTCGAATTCTCTCCAAGAAATGTCACAAATTAATCAGGAGCATAAACCAAAAATTACAAGTCATCCTTAAATTCACTTGTTCTCTCAATTAAATGGAGAGAAGAAGGAATATAATAATATCCATGTATATTTTAATTGCATTATCTAAACATTTTTATTTCTATGTAAATGTTTGCATTTTTCCAGTGCTTCAATAGAAAGATTGTTTTTGACAATGATAAACAAGAAATTTCCACACCCCTAAAACATAAAAGACACATTTAAAAACATTCTACAAAACAAGAGATAAATCTAGATGTTACTCATGTAGCAGAGAAGCACAAATATCATATATACAAAACCCTGTTTGTTTGTTTAGTGGCTTTGTTTTGTTCTGGTACCAGGGGTAGAAGTCATGACTGCAGATGCCAGGCAGGCGCTTACTCCCCTGAGCTATATTCCTGGCCACACATATACAATGTGTTCCTTCTAACACCATCTCAAGCTACACACACAATTCAATTGAATGCTCTCTTCAAATTCAGGGTGAAGAAAGTGCTTTAAACTTCAATAGGGTTGGAAGAAGCTGCTCGAGTTGACCTGGGAATGTACACTAGTTGTGTTATGAGTAAGGAACATGGTTACAAACCTGTCTCGGGCTGTCTCTTCTTCATCTGTCAAAGCTTTTTGGAACAAACATTGGGAGGTACTAGGGATTATACCATGGACCGCGGTGCAAAATTCAAGAATGTTTATTTTGCTTGTTTCAGCATGAACTCCAGGACTCTGGCATGAAGGATTACTGTTGGGCACCTGGTGGCAATCCAGGTACCTTTCCTGAACTAAATCTTGGGTGACAAGCTTTTAAATTCTGCAAGAAAGAAGTGGTTTCTTCTGGCATATACCACCACCACATTAAGCACTTCCTTGATATCTTCTTCAGTAGCAAGATTGCCCTTTATAAAGATCACACACAAGATAGTCATCAAGAGGCCAATCCTGGAATGTTCTCACGATTGAGCCTTGCATAACAGGAGTCATGCAATGTACTGACAAAGGCATAGTGATGTCAGGTTGGTCTACTTTCTTCACACTGGTATCAAAGTCCAGCACTATGAGCTCATAGATTTTCTTGAGGGTCTTAGGCATGTACTCCTTGGAGTTATTGATGACATATTTTAACATGACTTCCTTTGTTATGGGCTCCCCCAGATTATACGTGTGCAGCAGGGACAGAACAACTAAATCACCTTCTCATCTAGATGGGTTGTGTATGAATGATCAGTGATGGAAAGTGCTAGGTCTTTCCTCATTTTGGCTCTTGGCACCTTCATTGGATTTTGTGCATGAAAAATCTGCAGAGATAATAGTGATGGATGGGTCTCACCAAAGCTGCTGGGATTTGCTAAATGGTTAAACAACGGGAACCCTCGGGGGTTTTTACCACAAAGAAAAGAAAAGCAAGTGAAGATCTACTATTTCCCTGCTTTAGTAGCCTGAGAACCCTAGAGACCCTGAGTCTTACTTCGGTCAGGCAGTGTTTCTCACAGACACAAAATTTACTTTTCTGAGCCTATGATATGATGATTCTGGTCATGGCCTGTGGCTAGGAGAGCAGATAATTCAGGCACTTAAAGGAGTAAGAATGAGATAAAATATGCATCTTCAGCAAGGACAGACCAACTTGATTTTTCACTGAGACTGCCTCAAGAGGTTTCTATGAGAGTAGTTTTAATAACTCACAGACTGTTTGCAATTAACCTGTCCCAAAAGACTCAATGGAGAAAGATAGTGGTCATTTGACATATGTGCACACATGTTTATAGCAGTAAAATTTGTAATAGCTAAATCTTGGAAACAACCCAAACACCCATCAACCATCAAATGGATAAAAATGCGTGGCATTTTTATAAAATGGAGTACAACCCAGGGAAAAAGAATGCTAAACTCAATGCTTTTATAACTAAATGAATGCAATTTGGGTCCATATAAGTGAAATAAACTATACTCCCATGTGTAAATACTGTATTGTTTCCCTAGTATAAAAAGTTGAAAGAGTAAATATGATCCAAAATGTACAGTAGCTATTGTAATAGTGAAAGTGGAAGAAACTTCTCAAAAGGAAAGAACAACTGGAGTAGGGGAAGGGAGAAACAGAAGATGGGAGAAAACTACATAGAAATATATATGATGGATAAATATGCTACTAATCTGTTAGATCATCAAAAAGAATGGCTTGTACTTCCATTGTTTGATCATTTTGTCATGCTGATATCCTTGTAATCTGAGCAACTACTTGAAGATATACAATATATTAACCATTGTTAATCTCTTATTTTTTTAAATTCTGTATCAGCCTTTTTTTAATTCTTCACTGTTAAAATAAAGAAGAAAAGAAACAAAACAGTTGATGTGAAGGACCTATATGCAATCCCTGTCATCACCACCAAGAAAAAAAAAGATTACGACTAATGTGGGACTTGATTGTGAGAGAACGAATGCATCCCTGTGAAGATAAGGAATAAAGTGAGTAGGTCAACACTCACCACTCCACTGCGACAATAATATTGCAAGTCTTAGCGAGTGAAATATCACAGGAAAAAGAAATAAAAGGCACACAGGCTAAGAAATAGGTGAAATACAATATTTCCCTATTTGCAGATAGCATGAGTATCTAAGAGAAATCTGTAAGAATCTAGAGAGAAAAGCAATTTCTCCAAATACTGTGACTAATAAGTTATTTTATGAAGTTTGTAAACTATAGGTAAGATTATAGAATACAATCATGTATCAATATACCACCATTAACAACTTTATACCAGAATTAAAATATACCATATCATTTAAAACACAAAAATCAAGTAATTAGATCAAGTAAAGTGGGCACGGGATCTTTAGGCTGGAAAGTATAAATTGCAAGTTGAAGAAATAAAAGTCTTATGTAGAAAAAAATAACCATATCCATCAATCTAAAAAAAATCAAATGGGGCTTGAGGATCTAACCCAGTAACACAATGCCTACCTGGCAAGTGTGAAGTCCCAAGTTTGATGACTGGTAACAAAAATATAAAATAAAGTACAGACAGCAATTTTGCTCATCTATATGTATTTTTAAGAATTTTGCTATGAAAGTCAAGCCAATATATATCAGTGATATCCATAAATATAAATGGCCTCAATTCACCTATAAAAAGGAATAGACTGACAGAATGGATCAAGAAACATGATCCCATAATATGCTGTATACAAGAAACACATCCGGCCCAAAAGGAAACTTATAGATTAAAAGTTAAAGGATGGAAAAGTGTATTCCATGCAACAGGAGCCCAGAAAAAAGCAGGGATAACTATTCTAATTGCAGACAACATGAACTTCAAACCTAAAATGATTGAAAGAGATAAAGAAGGTCACTACATACTTGTTAGTGGAAAAATTCAAGAGGAATAACTAACAATTATAAATATATATGCACTAAATACAGGAGCACACAACTATGTAAGACAGACACTAATGGACATGAAAAATTAAATACACAAGATCACAATTATAACAAGGGATCTTAACAGCCCATTGTCACAAAAAGATAGATCAACTAGACAAAAAGTCAGCAAAAACATAACAGAACTGAATCATACCTGTGAGAAATTGGACTTAGTTGATGTTTACAGAGTGTTCCACCCAACCACATCAGAATACACATTCTTCTCAACCACACATGAGACATTCTCCAAAATAGACCATACATTATCCCATAAAACATTCTTAAGTAAATGCAAAGGTATTGAAACCATCCCATGCATAATATCTGACCATAAGGCACTGAAATTGAAATTAATGGCAAAAGAAATTGCAAAACCTGCATAAACACATGGAAATTAAATAAAGACTTTTTGAACAACCGGTTCACTACAGGTGAAATTGAAGAAGAAATAAAGGAATACCTACAATTCAATGAAAATATAGAAACAACATACTGTAATCAGTGGGATGCCATGAAAGCAGTCTTAAGAGGTAAATATATAGCAATAAATTGTCATATCAAGAATACAGAATGAGCACAAATAAACAACCTAGTGCTCCATCTCAGTCTTCTAGAAAAAGAAGAGCAAGCTAAACCCAAAGCTCATAGAAGAGAGGAAATTGTAAAGATTAGATCAGAAATCAATGCAATTGAAAGTAAAAAAACAATACAAAGAATTAATGAATGAAAAAGCTGGTTTTTTGAGAGAATGAACAAAACTGACAAACCCCTGGCTAACCTTATCAAGAGAAAGAAAGACAAAACCCAAATTCACACAATAAGAACTGAAAAGGGGGAAATTAAAACAGATCCCATGGAAATTCAAAAGATCATGAATACCTACTTTGAAAATCTCTACTCACATAGAGTGGAAAACACAGAGAAAATGGACAGATTTCTAGAAACATATGAACTACCAAAACTCAATGAAGAAGATATAGAAATTTTGAACAACACAATATCAGCTATTGAAATTGAAAATGTAATTAATAACTTACCAACAAAGAAAAACCCAGGTCTTGATGGATTTACAGCTGAATTCTACAAAAAATTTAGAGAATATTTGATACCAATACTCCTTAAACTCTTCAATGAAATCGAGAAGAAAGCAATCCTCCCTAAATCATTCCTGGAGGCAAGTATTACTCTGATAACAAAACCAGAGAAAGATCCAACCAAAAAGGAGAGCTATAGACCAATCTCACTAATGAACATTTATGCAAAGATTCTCAGTAAAATACTGGCAAATAGAATGCAGCAAATCATCAAGAAGATTATACATCATGATCAAGTGTGATTCATTCCAGGAATGCAAGAATGGTTTAAAATATGTAAATCAATAAATGTAATACACCACATCAACAGAGCCAAAAACAAAAGCCACATGGTCATCTCAATAGATACATAAAAAGCTTTTGACAAAGTTCAACACACGTTCATCATAAAAACCCTTCACAAAGTTGGAATACATGGTGTCTACATGAACCTTGTAAAGGCCATCTATGACAAGCCAACAGCCAACATTATACTAAATGGATAAAAACTGAAAGCTTTCACTCTAAAATCAGGAACAAGACAAGGATGTCCACTATCACCACTCCTTTTCAACATAGTTCTGGAAACACTACCCAGTGCAATCAGACAAGAGAAATAAATAAAAGGAATAAAGATAGGAAAGGAAGAAGTTAAATTATCACTATCTGCAGATGACATGATACTCTATATAGAAGAACCAAAAAATTCCATTAAAAGAATACCAGAGGTAATAAACAAGTTCAGCAGTGTAGCTGGATACAAAGTCAGTGCTCAAAAATCAATACTATTCCTGTACACAAAAAAATCTCACCAAGGAGAAATTATGGAAAGATTGCCCTCTACAATAACATCTAAAAAAGTAAAATACTGAGGAATCAACCTAACTAAAAATGTAAAAGACCTATATGCTGATAATTATACTACAATGAAAAAGGAGATTGAAGAAGATTTTAGAAAATGGAAGGATATTCCTTGCTCTTGGTTAGGAAGAACCAACATTGTGAAAATGGTCATATCCCAAAAACTTCTATACTGATTTAAGCCAATCCCAATCAAAATACGATTGACATACCTCACAGATCTAGAGAAAACACTCCTAAAAGTCATTTGGAAACAGAAAAAACCTAGAATAGCAAAGGCAATTCTGGGCAACAAAGGCAAGGAGGAGGCATCTCAATTTCTGACTTCAATCTATACTACAAAGCCACAGTGATAAAATCAGCATGGTACTGGCAAAGAAATAGACCTGAGGATCAATGGAACAGATTACAAGATGCAAGCACAACTACAAAGACACTCAGCCAAATGATATTTGACAAAGGGGCTAAATATGTCCACTGGAAGGATAACCTCTATAATAAATGGTGTTGGAAAACTTGGCTTTCCACATGCCAAAGACGAAAACTAGATCCATGCCTATCACAATGCACAAAACTAAATCTAAATGGATCAAACACCTAAATATTAAAAGAGAAACACTAAATCTACTGGAAGACAAAGTAGCTAGAAGTCTTGGAGACATAAGGGTAGGCAGAGAATTTACGAACAAACTGCAAACTGCATGGGGAACGCTTCACAGAATCAACAACTGGGATCTCATATTATTGAAAAGTTTCTGCACTTCAAAGGAAAGCACCAACAGAGTGAAAAGAAAACCCACAGAGTGGGAAAGAATTTTAACCAGCAACCTCTCAGACGAAGGACTTATGTCCATAACATATAAAGAATTGAAAAACCTCAAGCCCCCCAAATTGAAAGACCCACTCCAAAAATGGGCATCTGAAATGAACACACAGTTCTCAGAGAAATATATACAAATGGCAAATAAATACATGAAGAAATGTTTGCCAACACTGGTCATTTGAAAAATGCAAATTAAAACAACATTGAGATTCCACCTCACTCCAGAAAGAATAGCTGCCATCAAGAAATCAACTGATAACAAATGTTGGCGAGGCTGTGGGGGGAAAAGGAACACTGCTCCACTGTTGGTGGAAATGTAGCCTGGTGCAACCTCTATGGAAATCCATATGGAGAATTCTCAGAAGACTAGGATTGAAAGCTCCATTTAATCCAACTATTCCGCTCCTAGGTATTTTCCCAGAAAAAACTGAAAAGTTCATATCACAGTGATATATGTGCACCCATGTTCATAGCTGCACAATTTGTGATAGCTAAATCCTGGAAACAACCAAGATGCCCGTCAACTGCAGAGTGGATGAAAAAGATGTGGCATTTTTATACAATGGAATATTATTCAGCTATGAAAAAGGATGACCTTGAGACCTTCATAGGTAAATGGAGACTACTTGAGACTATCTTCATTAGTGAAATAAATAAGAATCATATTTATAAATATCATATTGTATCTCTAGTGTAAAAAGTAAATAAGAACTACAGGTGTTATAAAACCAAAATGTGTAATTGCTATTGTCAAAAAGAGAGGAAAAGAAAGTGCTCTAAGGGATATAACTGCATGTATGTTTGAGTGTGCAAAATAGATGACCATATTGCTGAATCTTTGTTGGATTTTTGAGCAGAACTGTTTGCAGTATCACTGCTTGAATGTCTAGTATTTCTGCATGAATTTTGTAACTTGAACAACTGCATCCAAGATGACAATATATAATTTATCAATTAGTGATTTCTTAGTTTTTGTTTCTTTTTTTTCTTTTAGAATTCTGTTTTGTTGATACCATTTTTCTTTTGCTATTTTCACTTTAAATAAAATTTTTAAAAAATGCATGATTGCTATTGTAAAAAAGAGATAAAATAGGAAATGCTATAAAAGATATAACTGCATGAATATTTATGTGTGTTGGATTGATAACCATACTTCTAAGTTCTTGTTGGATTGTTGAACAGATCTGTCTTCTTTGTATGCTCTAATTGTGTAATTTTAACAAACTCTTTCTAAAAGGACAGTATGTAATTTATCAATCAATGATCTCTTACTGTTTATACTTTTTTTTAAATTCTATATTTCTACTTTTTTTCTCTTTGAAAAAACAAAATTAATAAAAGAATTTTGCTTTTAAAATTTCAGCTAGATGCTTTGTAGATATATACACAACTTATTTCTTAAATTTTACATGGATAATGAAATGAGCTAAGATAGCTAAAACAATTTTGTGAAGAATTAAACAAGAGGAATTATTCTACCAAAGTGAAAGACTAGAGTAAAAAGCTAAATAAATCAAGTCAGTGTGGTATTGACAGATGGATAAGCCCAGAGATAAAATGAATAAAATGATCTAGGAAAAGCTCTATACCAACAAAACCATCTGGTTTTTAACAATATAGAAAAAGCATTTCAATCAGTGAAGGATAAGTTTGCCAGCAGATTATGTTGAAACAATTTGACTTCTACCAAAATCAAAAGTGAACTTTGGCCTAAACCTCCTACCTTATACAAATATTTAAAATAAATTTTATTTCTAAATATAAAACATAAAAAATATGTTTAGCAAATAACATAGTGAAAATTCTTGATTATAAAAAAGAGGTCAGAGAAGTTTTCTTAGATCTGAACTTAAATCCTGGATTGATAAAAGAAATTATACATACATTGAACTTCATTAAAATTAAAAAGTGTTTTATTGTGACATACGCTCTTAGAAGAATAAAAAACAAATCACAGTTTTGAAGGAAACATTTACAAATTACACATCTAACAAAGGACCTATAATATCAAGAGCTCCTTAGGAGTATCATAGCATTATGGAGGGATATAGTGCCCACATTTATTTTTTACAAGTATTTCTATACATTAGGGCTTTTGTTTTATTTTGTTTTGCTCTGTTTTTTATTTTTTTGGTCCCAGGGATCGAACTCACATCCTAGTGCTTGTCAGACAGGCACTTATTCCACTGAGCCAAATCCCCAGTGCGTTTATAAGTATTTCTATTGATTATTCATTAATTTTAATTTCATAGGTTTCATTATACTAAAAAATGTGTTCTTAATAGGAAAATAAAATATCAATAAATTAAAATATTAAATTTTAACATGCAGTGAGTACTTAGAGTATATATCATCACTTTCAATGTAAGCTGCTTATGAAATCTAAAAATAATAACAAATAAATTCTTGATAACTAAAATGAAAATACAAACAAAAGTCTACCATAGAAACAAACTTCTTGAATTATCATCCCTAGGGCAGGCTTCGCACATGACAACAGCTTATTCTATACACAAGTTGTGCTCACACTGACGGCACAGGTGCTTAGCATTCATTTCCTACTTAGCTGGCCCTACTTGGCCCCTTGTCTTATCTTCCACCTTTGTCAGAAGCTTATTATATTGTACAATTTAGCAGGAGGTTACAATATCAATAAAATAAAAGTAAAATATGCCATGAATGTTTATAATAAACAACATTTTCAACATCAACTGCTTATTTCCTTACTAAATCTAGTAAATAACAAGAGAAGTAAAGTCCTATGTGATCTAAAATCAAAGCACAAACAAAACCACTAAGGGAACAATCTTTGATTGAATTATCACACATAAGTCAGTTTTCACACATGAAAGCAACATATTCTGTATAAGAGTATCACTTACATTGATAGCACATATGGTTTTTTTTCTGTCTTTTTTCATGAGACATATGTGACATCATGCTGGTCTGCCTATTTTCTGATGAGGATCTTGGGATGCTTCATCTGTCTGTTGATTGATCTGCTCAAGAATTCATTTTCAGAGTTCTTTAAGCAGATACATATTGTTCTGTTGTAGCTGATGATTTCATTCATCAATTCCTATCTGAGCCTCTAAGAAAAATTCTCTGTGATATTTTGTGCTTGTTATTTTCTTTGTAAACTATGAAGCTATTTATGCCTGACAAGTTTAGAATCAAGTAAAACACTGCCGTTGACCAAGGCTTTATGTTGAGTGACATCATATGTTCTGCATAGCTCATCAACAACATCTGCTCCACCTTTCATTTTGTTGTAAAATATGTGTACATATTTGATTTCATTCTGTTGAGAATTCACTATCAGTCGATTGTTTTTTGTTGTTGTTTTTGTTTTTGTTTTTGGGACAGGGTCTTGCTATATAGTCTAATAATCCAGAATAGCCTTGAACTCACTATTTTCCAATCTAGTTCTAACTTTGGATTGTTCAAGTATGTGTGACCTTGTAATAACATTTTGACTAGTTAAATATTTATTTACATTACTGTTTTCTTTCTCATTGGAATCAAGGGCTACATTCTGTACTTCTGTATCTGTCATATCTTGCTCCATCTCACTGTCACAACTTCTTAGGCTTATATGTTCCAAGTCATATTATTTAATAGCTGAATCACCTGACGACTCAATTGTAGCCTTTTCTTGAAGTTTTAAAAGCAGTTGTATACTGAATTGGGTTCATTCCACAAGAATTTTTTTAATTTAATAAAATTTTATATACAAACTAAATAAAGATTCATATAATATTTTTCATTTACTATATAAATTTATTATATTATATATTAATTATATAAAATTTCAATATAAAATTTAAAAATTATAAATACATAAAAATCTAACATGGTATATAACATGAGTAAAACTCACCCATTGACACTTTGACACACATGCATATACTTTTCTGTTATCATACTAAGTAAGTGAACACAAAGATTTCTTCATGTATTCCCCCAGTGCAGCTACTGAGTCACACAGCCAGCTACCATTATACTAAAATGCATGTTTTCATTAGAAAAGTATGGTAGGGACATCTGTTACCCACCCATGATTTTCCAACACAACTATAAGCAAAAAAAAGGTCATTTTAGAAAATAGGTGTGGTTTCTCTTATATGAGAAACCCAAATATATAAATAAAGAGCAAAATAAAATACAGGTAATAGTAAACAGGGAGAGATATTTAGCAAAAAGGAGGGGGAAACCAAAAGATAGAAGGAGAAGGTGGCAAAGAAGAAAAAGATGAAAAAGAAGTAAGATGTGTTACATACATGTACCAAGTCCCCATGAGGAACATAATCATTATGTAATGCAAACATGTACCAGTAAAAAAAGACATACAAAGCAGTATATGGTGGTGCATGTTTATAATCTCAACACTCTGGAAGGCTGAGGCAGGAGGATTCCGCATTCCAGTTCAGCTTGAGCAACTTAGAGAGATCTTACCTCAACATAAAAAAGAAAATGAGCAAGAAATGTAGTTCAGCATGAAAGCCCTGAGATGGATCTCCAGTGTGGAAAAAAGACATGAAACTTGAGTATACATTACCAAAGAGAACATATGGGCTACAGACGAAAATCTGTTAGACATCATTATCCTGTAGGGAAATGTAAATGAGTGGAAATATAAAAAGACCTGGTTATCTGGAAAAAAATATAGAAATGTCTTATAAAATCAAACATACACAATCCAGCAGGGTTTTTTGGGGGTTATGTACCCTGGAAAAAAATTGTTCATAATAGCTTCATTTATAATAGACAAAAACTAGAAACATCCTAAATATCAATTTAAAAGTGTCCAGAAAAGCAGGTCACTGTATACACATATAATGAAAAATTACTCAACAATAAAAAGAAATAGTTGTGATAAAGCAACTGTGTAGATATATCTTAACACATTTTGATGAACAAAAAATAACAATCTATAAAGATTATAGTTTGTAATTTTTAAATTTAAAATTCAACTTAAATTTTAAGGTTTTTCTATGGTGGTACATACAATTGTTTAAATTGTAGTATCATGATAATTGAGGAAATATTATATTTCCAGGCTTATATGAGGCAGAATATGATTACCATTTCTTTTTTCTTTTTTGTACTTAGAATCAAACTCACAACCTCATGCTTCCCAGGCAGGCACTGTGCTGCTGTGCTGTATCCCTGATCCTACAGTTCATTTCTTTAGGATGTTCAAACAATCTGTAGCTATTGTGGTAATAAAACTTGTATATAGTAAAATTCAATAAAGGTATTTATCAAATTAAATAAACAAAAACAATAAAGACAAGATTGCCTATTAAATTGATTCAATCAAAATTAGACTTTGGTGTAATTACTAATATACCAGAGTCATTTTCTGAGTTTTCATCATTGTACTACCACTATTTAAACTGATATTTTTAGGAGAATATGAGGAAAAGGTGCTCAGGAGCTCTGTGTCTCAAATTTTCAATTTTTAAAAGCATAAAATAATTTCAAAATAGAGATCCAGCCATGGTCATGGTGGAATCCAGGTGGCTGCACAAAGAAGCAATTGGCCCACCATCTTAGTAAGCACCTTCCTCTGGCATGAGCCAGGAGGAGACCCAGTAATGTCTCCTGTGAGCCTACTGGTGCGCGGGCTTGGAATCAAACATCCCACAACCTCCCTCCCCATTAACAACAGGGGACAGAGGTCTGAGCATCTCTTGGAAGGATGACTGTATGCAATATAGCAAATATGGTGGTCTCCTCTATCTTCTGTTTGAAAGCAAATGTTGTTTTCAGTTTTGTTTCATTACGATTAATTGCTTTCTCTATTTAATATTCTCTTTTGATTGGTTTTATAATTTTCTGTCTTTGGTTTGATATTGCTATACCTAATTGGCTAGACAACTATTGTGAAGATAATAAGATATACTATGATACCTATTACTGTTTTCCTGGTAGCCTGCTGTGAAGTTCTGTACCAATTTCACTGCACTGTCTCAATTGGCTTTGTTCTGTCTTGTTCTGTTGCATTTCTACTACCTTCAAAATAAAAAAAAATCAAAATAAAACATTTAAGGACTTGAGATCTTATAACAAAGAGTTCAGAAGGCTTCAATTCCAACATTATAGGTTGGAGATAGGTACAAAAACTAAAAACTAATGGCATTCCTTTTCCTCAACAAGGAACTTACCTTTACAGAAGTCACAGTGGAGAGTGCCACTCTGAAATCCAGAGAGACAGGCACAGGCCAAAATGTACACTGATTTGCTTACCTGGGGCAGAAACTACTGGGAGCTACAGGGGAGCAATTACTTCACTAGTAATATGGACTAAATTGCTGTAGACTAAATACAGGCTTATCTGAGGCTGCAAAACTCTGGGGCATTGCAACCAGAGAGACACCCCAGATTTTAGCAACTTGCCCTCTAAGAACCCACTCGAGTTATCAAAATGAAGATCTGACAAAAGTCGTTTGGTGGCTCTGTAACATGTATGAGGAAGACTAATCACTATGTAATCTCTGCAGATCCTTCTCTAAAACAGTAGGCCTGTCCTCCAGGGTAAGATAGGAATCTTATAATACCTAGATAAAATGCTTTCCATCCTATGCTAGCTCCTTCAAGCTTTTTTTATCTTAGCAAAAGGGGAAAAACATAGCCAGTAAGGGTTGAGCTGCAAATAAATAAATTGGAAATGGTGCACCTAGATAAGGAAGCAGAGGACTGGGAGTGGGTAATAGGGTGATAAGCTCTTGGAGAAAGAACAGGAACATTTGTAATGATTACATTCCCTGGAAGAACCACTGAAACATTGAGATCTCATTAGGAAAATTATAGAGCACTTTCCTCTCCAACATCCTACCACCACAGCAAAAAAACCGCCAGTATAATAACAATGGAGTGTACTTGAAAGGTCTGTGGAACACGGATTCTCTGAAGATATATTCAAAGAGATTCTGAAGCAAACAGATCAGGCAAAGTCAGAGAGACTAGAACACTTTAAAGCCTCTTGCATGAATGGCCACCACAAACATTAGTTACGGGTCAATTCCTAGCCATATTAGCAATCAATTATCACTCTAAAAACATATTTCCCTCAGGACCTAATATTAGTACATGTCTGGATTTCATCAAAAAAAATTGCAAGGCAAACCAAAAAGCAAGGAAGAACAAAATCTAAAGGGACAAAGCAAGTATTGGACTCACATGTGATATTGCTGTTGAGATTACCAAGCAAGGAAGTTAAAATAATTTTGATTAGTATTTTAAGACTTATAATTGAACAACAACATACAAGACCAAAATGGTGACTTTGGCAAAGAGATGGAAACTGAAAAAAATCAAGCTAAGTGCTGGCTGTAAAAAGCACAGTGAGAGACGTGCAGAATGCATTGACAGGTTTATTAGTAGATGTGACACAGTTGAAGAAACAACCAGTAACCCTGAAAACAGGTTGATAAAAACCTCTCCAAATAAAACACAGAGAGAATAATAAAATGAAGAGAATATCAAAGAACCAAGGAAAGAAATCAAAAAGTATAATATGTATGTAATTAGAATGACATATGGAGGAGAATGAATGACTCAGAAAAAATATTTCAAGTCATGGGTCAAGATATTGCTATCTTTGTTGACAGTAAGTTATAAAACATCAATCAAGATAATTATTGGAATTTAACATAGATAAAACATAGGACTGTCAAAGTGGTATAGTGGCAAGCAGCAGCGATATGGCCTTTCCAAGATTTGGAATATAGACACTGGAAGGAAATCAGGAAGGAACTGACAGGAAGATTAAAAGGTACAAAGATAAAGAGATAGAAGACAACATAGAGAAGGGAACAAAACACTGTGATATTTTTCCCCAGTGTGACTCTGCTGAAGAAAGTTGTTATGGGTTGTACACAGTTATCTCCCTAAAGCCTCATGGGCCTGTAAGTGGGGCTTTCATCTGATTGGTAAGGTGATTGGATCATGAATGTGCAATTTTATCAGTGTATTACTCCGCTGATGAGCTTATAGCAAAGTGTGATACTGGCTTATATGCTAATGTGATAATTAGCTTGTAGCTACATGTAATGAGTTTGTAGCTAGGTGTGATGTTGGGAGGTGAAGCCTGGTGAGAAGAGGCAGGTCACTATGGACACAGCCTGGAAGGGTATATATCACTGCTCCTCTCTTAATCTCTCTCTGCTTCATGTTTCAGAGTTATGAGCTCTTTCTCCTCTGCTATATCAACCCTGCCATGCCACCCAGCCAACTGTGGCTGAAATGTCTACAAACTATGAACCAAAACAAATTTCTCCACCATTAACTTAGGAGTATCAGGTATTTTGTCCCAGAAATGAGAAAATAACTGAAACAAAATTTGCGAGCAGGAGACTTTAAGCATATCCAGGGAGAAATGATGGTTGGACTGGGTCAGAAGATGTGATCCGTAGTGAAAGTGAGGGATCTTACTTTGACAAGAGTAATTCCACAGACAACAGCTGGAGGGGCTAGGCTCCCAGTGTTTCGGGCTGGGCTCCTAGTGTTTCAGTCTGGAACTCAGAACAGCTGAGGAATAGCTTCACTCTCGTGTATCTGGTGTCACCACCGTAAAGTTTGTGAATGAGAGATAACCAAGTGAAACAGCTGCAGACAAGCAGGTTAAAAAGAGACCACCGGAGGTTTTCAAGCCCAGGCCTGGAAGGACATATCCCCCTCCTCCCAAGTGACTAGAGGCTAGACTCAGCTTGATTTGCTATGAGTTCAAAAGTACTCACGTTGAGTATTTGAGCCTTTGTCCTATTTCCTCTCCCCAGCATGGATCTGGGATGTGACTGCCTTCCTTATCTACTTCCTTCCTGTCCCTGGATGATCAGGGACACATCTCAGTTTGGATACTGCCACTGAGCCACCTCTGAAATGGGGGGGCACCTCAAAAACCCACAGGTCTTAAGGCTAGGCAGAGAAAACCAAGAATTGCCTTACTCAAAAATTGCTGATCCCAGAGATCACAGAGGATGTAGAGAAATTATGGGAGTGCTTTTTTGTTTTCTTCTTTCTTTAAAGATTTGCTGGGGTTTGGAAAACTTTCCTTTGTCCTTTTTAAAAATTTTATTTTAACTTCTTTTTATTTTCTTCATTTTCTTTTTCATTTATTTATTTTATATTGTTTATTGGTACAATTTAGATATACATAATGATCATATTCATCATAGGCAATTTGTAACTGTACATTTTCTCCTTTAAATTTGCTTTCTTATTTTATTATGCATATTGTTTTTCTCCCTTTAAATGTTCTTGTCTTTCACATTTAACTTTTCTATTACTTTTAGCTAATTCTATAAATATCATTTTACACCCTAACAGGATTTTTTGTCCTATTCTCTCTATTCTATCTTGTTTTCTACAATTTAAGTTTTCAAAAATTTCTTGTTATATTTTTGTTTTCAAACCACTGTATCTTTAATAGTATAAATATTATGTTTTTTAATATTTCAATAGTTGACTATATATAATTACTGTTGAATTGTTCTCTACCATTAGTGGAGCTATAACTCCTGCATTTAATATTTATTAACAATATGTGAATATATGGGTTGTGTTAGTGTTTATATTATAATTTTCTATTTCTTTTTTATGGTCAAGCACTGTACATTATTGTTTATTATATGTTGATATCCAATTTGACTTGGATGTTACTACTGTGGCCGATTTTCTTAATTTTTCACGCTCACATAATTGCTGATATTAATGAGTTTTCTATGTATACCAACACATTAACAACACTGGGGTTCATTCCCAGAGAGTAGCACTGCATCCTCCCCTCACAGATTAACAGAAGAGATTAGATCTTGGGCGAGAAACAAAGGAATATAATAACCCATGCCCAAACTACATCACTGAGATTAACTAAAGAAATCTCTATGTTAACAACAAACAAACATCAGCACAAAAGGAAACAAATGAATAGTAGAAAAGACAAGGCAACAAAGTGTCTTCCAATCCTCCCAACAATCACAAAGTCAGTCCAGGGGAACTGAGTGGGAGAGTTGCAAAATTAGCACACATAAATTATTCAAAAAGGTAACAGAGCAGCTTAAAAAATCAAAGTGGTGCTCAGTGAGATCACAGAGGATATAACTAAACATATAATAAAAGTAATAAAAAAGATCAGGGAGCTTTTGAAAGAAACTAATAAAAAGCTAGCTGAGCTAAGCAAAGTAATAAAATGAATGCTAAGTTTAGCAAAGAATTGGAGTCCATGAGAAGGTTTCAAAAATAAATACAGGAAATTAAGGTGCACATTGAAAGAAGAGGTAGCAGAAGCAATCAATGTGAGAATTAGAACATAGGAGTTTTTCCAAAGACCAACTACAAAAGGATATCCTAGAAATAATAGCAAAACCTAAAATAATGTGTAACAGCTGCTAAAGAATGCATTGAAGATTAATTGGGATAAGTTAAAAAAAATAAAAAAACAGTAAAAATTGCATAAAAACCTGTTCACAAAACCAGAAATCATTACAAGTATAGGGAAAGGAGTAAACATACAGATAAGTGAGACATATAGAAATTTGAACCGCCATGATTAAAAGAAAACCTTTTTATGACACATTATATTCAAAATACTAGAAGTCCAACATAGTGGCAAAACCTTACAAGCTATTAAAAAAGAGCAACAAACTACTTATAAAAGTAAATTAATTAGACTTACAGCAGAATGCCTAACACAAACTTTAAAGGTCAACAGAGCTTGGAGGGAAGTGTTACAAGCCCTGTAAGACACAATTTTCCAATCTAGACTTAAATATCCTGCAAAATTTTCATTCCAAATATATGGAGAAATAAAATATTTCCATGAGATATTCCCTCTAAAAATCCATGGCCACCAAACCAACAATACAAAAAATTCTCAAAGATATGCTTGAAACAGAAAAAAAATGAAGCCAACAATGACAAAATGGCTAACAGAACACTCAGAATGAGAAGATAAGTAGAAAGGAGAAGAGAAAAAAAGAATCAGCAACAGGAAAACAATGCAATGACAAGAATAAGCCAGTATATTTCAGTAATAACTCTCAATAGGAATGATCTCCATTTACCAGTCAAAAACAATTTGGTAGAATGCATTAAGAAACAAAACCCAATGTTACACAGTACACAAGAAACACATTTGATTCAAAATGAAAATGACTATTCTATGTAATGGTAACCAGGGAAAAAAGCAGAAATTACTATCGGAATTTCAGACAAAGTAGATTTCAAGTCAAAACTGATCATAATATATGAAGGTCAGTACATAGTGGTAAAAGGACCAAATGAACAGGAAAAAATTACATTTATAAACATATATGCACCAAACGCTAGTGTACACAATCTCATAAAATCAATATTTTTGGTAAACATAAAAAATTAGATAAATACCAACACAGTTATAATGAGGAGACTCAATACTTCATAATCACAAGGAGAAAGAACTGCTTGAAATGATCAACAAAAAAATATCAGAGTTGAATTAATCTTTAAAAATTGGACTTAACAGATATTTACAGAATGTTCTACTGAACAACAGAATACACATTCTTCTCAGCAGCACGCGGGACTTTCTCAAAAATAGACCACATGTTAGTCCATAAAGTATGCTTATGTAAATGCAAGAACATCAAAATTTTCCTATGGATATTGTCAGAAAATCATGCAATGAAACTAGAAATGAATGGCAAAAGAAACCACAGAAACTAGGATAACAAAATAAACAATAACTACTAAAGCAAACAGTGGGTCACAGAAAAAGTCAAGGAAGAAATTACATCCTCAAATTAAATGATAATGCCAGCACAACATACTGGAGATACAGGGCATAATGAAAATCGTTCTAAAGAGAAAATTTATAGCTATGAATATCCACATCTGAAAAACAGAGAACTCAAATAACCTAATGGTGCACATCAAGGTCTTCAAATAACAAGAAAAATCCAAATTCAAAGCCAGTACAGGGAAGGAATTTTAAGATCAGAAAAGAAATTAATGAAATTAAGAATAAAAAATACAAAAATCAATATATCAAAGAGTTGATTCTTTGACAGAACAAAATTGACAAATCCCTGACTAATCTTAGCAAAAATAGTTGAAGACCCAAATCAATGCAATTAGATATAAAAAACAGTGAAGCCACAAAGGATTCTGCCAAACTCCAGAACATTGCTAACTATTATGCGAAACTACCCGCTAATAAAATGGAAATTTCAGAAGAAATTGATAGATTCCTAGATACATATGAACAACAAAAGTTGACTCCAGAACATATAGAAATCCTGAATAATCTAATAACATTCAGTTAGACTAAAGAAGTTATAAAATACCACTAATGAAGAAAAGCCTAGGTCCTGATGGACAAAATTCTGTAAGAATGGAATGAGGGCACAGAAAGGAGGGATGGGATCAAAGCAAATCTGAAACTCAGCAGGGAAAACATGAAAACTTGCATCTGTATGTCTTGCATCCAGGATATGTGGTGGCAAGATGTGAGCTCCAAAAGGATAGGACATCTCTCTCCTATGGCCTGGCTTGCTGCAGCTGCCATGGCCTCTTTCTTGGACTGGCTCTGCTCATTGCCTGTGGTTTCCCTTGGCACACATTTCAAATTCCTGGCATCTCTAAAATTCTGGGGTTTCCATTACATCTTCATTAGAGAAGATCTAACACCAGTACTTCTGAAAATCTTTACTAAAATTAAAGAGAAACAGTACTCTCAAAATCTTTCCTGAAAGTGAGCATTAATTACCCTGACTCCAAAACCATATAACCATCCAAAAAAGACAACTACCATGTCAAACACTTTAATTAATACAGATGCAAAAATCTTCAATAGGGTATTGGCAAACTGAATGTAAAAGGAAGCAATCATTTAAAAGAACATAAATCATAACCATGTAGGATTCATTACAAGGATGCAGGGATGGTTCAACATATGTTAATCAATAAATGTAGTACACCACATAAACAGACTCAAGGAAAATAGTTACATCATCATCTCAATAGACACAACAAAATCTATTCATGAAGTTACACAACATTTCATTGTAACAAAAAACCTAAAATACCATATGTAAAAGAACATTATGATATAAGCCAATTTTGATGCATTAATGGCCAGCATCATATTAAATATGGAGAAGCAGAAAGCTTTCTCACTAAAGTCAGGGATAACACAAGGCTATCCACTATTACCACTCCTGTTCAGTGTATATTTTGAAAGATTACCAAAGAATTAGACAACACAAAATAATGAAAGAAATGTGTATATATAGCAAAGGATGAATTAAATTAGCATTATATGATCCTGTACATAGAAGAATAGAAGACATAAAAAATCCCACCAAAAGGTTACTAGGATTAACAACTTAATTAATAACCTAGCAGGATACAAATTCATTCAAGAATCAATATCATATCAGCAAACAAATAATAAACTCAATTAGAAAGTTAGGAAAACAATACCTTTCACAGTAGCACAAAGAAAAGTTAAATTGTTATGAATTAACCTAAGTGAAAAATCTCTAAAATGAAAATTACAGTACTCTGAAAATATGGATCAAAGAAGATACCAGAAAAAGAAAAACTATTCTCTTTTCCTGGATAGACAGAACAAATATAGGCAAAACAATCATACTTCCAATATTAATATATAGATTTAATGCATTCCCTATAAAAATACTGATGAAATTCCTCACAGAACTAGAGAAAACAAGCCTAAATTTCATATGGAATCAGAATAGACCTAAAATAGCTAAAGCAATCCTGGGCAACAAGAGTGAGGTAGGAGGCATCACAATCCCTGATTTCAAGTTATACTACACAGCTATGATAATAAAAGTATCTTTGTATTAGAAAAAAAAAAACATACTTCCAAATCAATAGAGAAGAGTTAGCAAAAACAATTCCAGTCACACACAGCTACCTGAGTTTTTACAAGGAAACCAAAACCTTTCACTGAAGAATAGATAGCATCTTTAAACAATGGTGCTAGGAAACCTGGCTATTCACATGCAGAAGACTGAACCTAAACCACTATCTCATCCTATGTCCTAAACCACAGACAAAATGGATCACAGATGAAAATATTGAAGCTGAATCAATCTGTTGGAAGACAAAATACATAACACTTTTGAAGAAATAGGCATAGGCATGTACTTTCTGAATAGAACTTCATCTGCATGAGAATTAACAAGAGTCAATAAATAGGATAATATTAAGGTATAAAAGCTTCTTCCCAACAAAGGAAACAATCAACAAAGAGAAAACCTACAGAATGGGAAAAAATTTTGCCAGATTTTCCCCAAATAAGGGACAAATATCTGGTATACATAAAGAACTCAAAGTAAATAGATCTCCCAAATCAAAAGAATAAATAAAAACGGGTAACTGAATTGAACAGATGCTTCTGAGAAGAAATGAAAATGGTCAAAAAATAGATGCAGAGTTCAACATCACTTGCCATTATTGAAATGCGAATCAAAACAACATTGAAATTACACTTAAAAACTTCTGAAAGAATGGCTCTCTTCAAGATATCAAATAATGAAAAAATGTTTACAAATCTGCGGGTAAAAGTTGATGGGAAAGTAGCTTAGAACAATCAGTATGGAAATCAATATGGAGATTCCTTAAAAATTAGAACTAGAATTTCCATTCAAGCCAGCACTTTCTCTTCTAGTTATTTTCCTTCCCAGAAGAGTTAAAGACGTATTACTGTAATACATGCACACCAATGTTTATAGCAGCACAATTCACAGTACCTAAATCTTGGAAGCAGTGTATATGGCCACCAACAGATGAATGGATAAAGAATATGTGGTATTTATACACAGTGGGGCATTATTGTCATAAAGAATGATAGACTTGAGTCATTTGTAGGAAAATGGAAGCACATCAAACTATAGTGTTAAGTGAAATAAATCAGACATACAAGGCTAAATATCATATGGTTTCTCTTATAAGAAAATCCCAAAATATAAATACAGAGTAAAATAAAACACAGAAAATAGCCAGATAGATCTTCAGTGTATGGGAAGGGAACCAACAGACAGAGGGAAGGGATTTGCAAATGAGATTTAAAAAATGGAATTGTAATGTGTTGTGTATACACCAAGTCCCTATGAGGAAAGTGATCCTTATGTACTAGGAAGATGATTATCTGTCTATCTATCTATCTATCTATCTAACTATCTAAGAGTGGAGGGAGGTAGAAAAGGGTAGGGATACACAAAGAATTAAGATAGTCCATGTACATATATCACCTATCAACAATGAATCTAATCATTATATACTACAAACATGTACCAATAAGAACCAATATTAACAAGCAACACATAAGCACATCATATTCAAACTGAAGAAAAAAAGAGAAAAAATAAAATTTTGAAGAAAACCAGAGGGGATCAAAAATGCATTTCTTGCAGAAGAAGAAAAATTAAAACTAAGTCAAACTTCTAGTCATAAAACATGCAAGTAAGAAGCAATTAAATGTTTAAATTATCAAAGTGTGGCAAGGAAAATAAAAGTCAACCAAGAATCTTAAATCGAATACAATTATCTCTCAAAGGAGGAGAAATAAGTCTATCTCAAGCAGACAAAACTAAAACAATTCAATACTAGCAAACATGTTCTGCAAGAAATGACAAAATAACAATCATTCAGAACAAATGCACCATAGGAATATGACTTAGGAACATGAAAAAACATAAGAGTATCAAAGAAGGCATAGAAAGGGATAAAATATTTAAATTTTCTTTTTATTATTAGTTTTTTCTTTATAGCAATAGCAGTAATATGTATTGGCTGGAACATATCAATCAGTAATATTAACAAGAGAAATAACTGAACGATGGGAGAGAAAATTTGACATATTCTGTTGTAAGCAATATGCACTACATGTGAAGATAGTACACTGTTGTTTGAAGGTAAATTTAAATCATTTAAAAATGTGTATTACAGAAATTAGAAAAATTACTCACAAGTTGTTTTTGAAAATCATGAATGTCAGAAATAATACAAAATCATATGCTATGATCAATTTGAATCTAAAATGAAACATGTAGGAATAGAAAGTTATAAATGTAGCACATATAAAACAGTTAAAGTAAACTTTAAGGCAAATATGGCTATGATCATATGAAATATGAATGCTCTAAAATGCTAACTAAAAGACAAATATTGATTGCACAAAATATAAGGAAGACAATTATATGCTGTCCACAATAAGTAATATTGCATATGAAGATTCACTTTAGTTAAAAGTAAAGAAACAAGGCATTTTTAGGGCAGTGGAGCCATTCTGGATGATACTGTAATTGTGGCGACATAACTCAGGCATTTCTCAAAACACAGAGAATATACAATTTGAATAGTGAAGCCCTCCAGGTAAAGTGGTTATAATAAAAAATAAAAAATAAAAAATACGTTGATGGTATAGATATAAGAAAACTCATACAATGTTGGTAGGAGTGCAAATTAGTGCAGTCATTAACTCTTTAAAGCTTATTGTTCCATTTTTGGAATGCCCATAGCAATGAAGAATAATAAAAATGTTTCTCTTCAAATTCTGTCCCTTGAATTGTTCTAGGTAATATATATGATTTTCATACAAAAGTTAAAAACAATACAATCTTCAGCATAAATACTTTGAGAAAAATTAAGGTATGAAGATTTATGAAAAAAACTAAAATATTATATGATTTAACAATCTCAATACTGGGTACATGTTCAAATGAAAGAAATCAATATTTCAAAGAGATATCTGCATTTCCATATTTGACACAGTACTATTCATAATAGCCAAGATAGGGAATCAAGCAAAGTATTCCTTTACAGATGAAGAGTTAAAAACAATGTAACATAGATGATGGAATAGTATTCAGCTATAGGAAAATTAAAATCCTGTTATCTGTGACAACATGGTTGTAACTCGTAGATATTATGTTAAATGAAGTCACATTCAAAAAATACTGTATGGTCTTCCTCATATGTGGAAGCTAAAAGGGTTGATTTCATCAAAATAAAGAGAATAGTGGTCACTATAGTTTAGGAAGTATAGCATGGAAGAGGGAGTGGAGGAAGAATAGAGGCAGATTGGCTAACAGACACAAAAATACAAGAACAAATTAAAATGGTTTATAGCACATTAGGGTGATGATATCTCCCAATAATGCATTTATACAGAACTAGAAGACAAGAGATTGAAAGTTCATAATGTAATATTTAAGGATATGGAAATAGTAATCACTGTGGTTTGCTCATTACATATTGCATACATGTATTGAATCACCACAACATCTCTCATAAACATATGACAATAAAAATTTAAAAGAATTAAGTCTAATTTAAGCTATAGATTACAGTTTAATAATAATGTATAAATACCGATTTATTAATTGTAGGAAATGTAGTACTTTGATAGGAAGAGATTCATGAGACTGCAATGTTTTTGGCTCAATTTTTCTGCTCTAAAAATAAAATAAATTAATTCTATAAAGCAAAGAATCCATTTATGTATTCCGAGCATATAATCAACTTACTTTAATCAAAGTAGGTTTGTACTATAATTGAACTAAAACAGAGTTGGATCAACCGCTAATTCCTCACAATGATTTTCCACATTGAGTCCTATGTATGGACTTATTTTGTATAGTTTTACTCAACCCTAGACTATCAATCATATACTTTTGTCCAAGACCTAACACTTACTTTAGTACATGCAGTATCAGATCAGCCATTTGGAGGTGATGACAGATGACTTCTAATAGTATTTAAAGTTCTACAATAATTTATCCTTTAAGGAAGTTGTCTGATAACTCCTACTCTTCAAGCAAAGTTTAGTGCAAAAAGTGAAGGAGACCTGAGATGTTGTGATGCATTGTGTTGTTAAGAACATACACTTCAAGTGTCTGGTGAGGCTCTTTATTCTGTTTTGTAATACGCAGGAAAGTACTGAACCAGCCACAAAGCTTAGCGAACGCAAAGTACATTGCACACATCCCTGTTACAAATAAAGGATTCATCCAGCAAGATGATGCTTGTTTATATAATAAAATTAACCTTAGAGGAAAAATCAGGCTAGTAGCCAGAAATCAGTCTTCAGTTGAAGTCACGCCTAGTTGGATAAGGATCTTTCATCTTTATCTGACATAAGTAAATAAGACCTGTTGTTTTCATGAATAACAAACAACAACAACAATAGAAGACTCATTACAGCCTAGCACAAACTCATTTATGGCACTTTACAGTCTTATTTTAATGTCTCTGTCTTGCTATTACTAACATATGGTTCTATTAAGTAGAAAAACCTTCATGTGAGGTAGGCTACAAACTGGTGTCTATTCCAGATTTGTATAAGTAGAACTTATCACTGTTTGTCTCATAACGCAAATATGTGCAACTTGATTTTAATTTGGGATTTCTTATATAGGAATGCCACTTTGGAATTCAATAAAATATATTGTGGAGTGGAATAATATTAAAAAAGGAGCAAGTGGCAACACTAATGAAGTAAAAGCAAAGTCA
Organism: Hydrochoerus hydrochaeris; assembly: GCA_004027455.1. NCBI lineage: Eukaryota > Metazoa > Chordata > Mammalia > Rodentia > Hydrochaeridae > Hydrochoerus > Hydrochoerus hydrochaeris. The sequence continues at coordinate 35,109 of PVLA01003728.1, forward strand.
TCTTAAAAATTTCTGAAAAGCATACTGCAAAACAAGAAAAATTAAAAGAAAAAGAAGAAATAATAAAGGGATCAATTTTCCAAGAATACATATCAATTCTGAATTAGAACATACACTCTCCTTTTCAGCTTCAAAGAGACTAATCTGCCATAGAGTTTACTATGAATGGGTGGAGCTTCCGTATATGGCCCTGGAACATAAATTGATCAGAGTATTACTGAAAGCCCTAGCTACAAGTCTAGTTTGGATATGTTTACATATGATAAATATGCATCAAAACACAAGAAATGAAGATTTTTATAACTAAAAAGAAAAATATAATATTATAGTAACTAAAAAGAAAAATATAATATTATAGTATATTCGTGTTATACTATAAATAATTTGTAGACAAAACAGAAATTCAGCAAGCATAGAGATAGCATGAATGGTATTTAACAATCATCTTGCCTTAATTATATGATAGAAAACTACATCCAAAATAAGCAGAATACACATTCTTTTTAAGATCACCTGTAATATTTATTAAACAGATGATATTCTGAACCATGAGACAAAACTTAACAAATCCAAAATAACAGGAATCATACAAATTGTGTTCTTGCATCACAAAAGAATATAAGAAATCAATAAAACCTGGAAAGTTTCCAAATGCTTGTACATCAGACAAGAGATTTTTAGAGTCATATTTCAAAGGAGTCTCAAGAAAAAAACTGAACTAAGTGAAAAAGATACAAATAAAACAAAAAGCTGGAAATTTCTGCTATGGTAATTTTTAGCAAGAAATTCAGATTCTCAAATGCATACTATAGGGCCAGGTATTTAGCTCATTGGCGTAAGCACCTCTCCGGCAATTGCAAGGTCATGAGTTTGATTCTCAGTACCAAAAAAAAAAAAAATACATACAATAAAAAAATGAAACATCTAAATTAAACAATTTAAGCTTCTACTTTATGGGACTTTACAGCAATAGAATCCAGTCTAGAATGATGTGTTACTTTTATTATTCCTTTTTGGTCTCATTTACTCGGCAGTAGAACCTCAGTATTTTCTTTTCTTTTTTTTTTAAATTTTTTATTTGAAGGGATAAAACAGAAAAAGGAGAGAAATATTACAGAATTTCAAAAAAAACATAAACAGTAAGAAATCACTAGTTGATAAATTACATATTGCTCTTTTAGAAATAGTTGTTCAAGTTACAAAATTAAAGCACAGAAAATAGACACTGGAGCAGTGAGACTGCAAACAGATCTGTTCAACAATCAAACAAGAACTAAGAAATATGGGTAACAATCCTGCACACATAAATATACATGCAGTGTGTTCCAATATTTTTAAAGGCATTTATTTTGTAGTTTAAAATCATCTTTTTTAAAAAAGATAACAGTATGCCCAGATAGAATCCCAGGTGAATAGTACCAAACACTTAAGAATGAAAAATATATCAATAATTCAAAATATTTTCCAGAAAATAGAAAAAGTGGGAAGAATTTTCAGCTATTCTATTATGAGAATACCATCATTCTAATATAAAATAACTATAAAACAGTATCATTTATTAATATAGACACAAATATACTTTACAACATTAGCAATGGGCCAGAGATTTAGCTCAGCAGCAAGCCTGCCAAGTGCGAGTTTGTGAGTTTGATCCTCAGTACTGTAAAAAATAAATAAATAAATAAAATATTAGCAAATAGAAAGTAGCAATATATAAAGAAAATATTGAGTCATGACCAAGAGTAATTTATTCCAGAAATGCAAGATTGCCTCAGTAAAAGATTGAATATAAAATGAATGTGATTATATTAATAGATGCAAAACAATTTGAAAATTTAAAATCAGTTTACAATATAAAATATAACAGTAGGATATAAGTTATTTGGTTTTCTATTGCTACACTAAAATACCAGAGATAACTAGCTTCTAGAGAGAAAAGAGTTATTTTAACTCACATTTTTAGTAGTTTAAATTCATCTTGTGGATTTTGGTCTGTAGCAAGAAAACACCTCACTCTGTCAGGTTGTATGATAAATCAGAACTGCTCACATCATGGCTAGAAGCAAATCAGAGAACAAAAGGAAAAGGGCCAGTTCCAAAATCCCCTTTGAGGGAATGCTACTAATGACCTAAGATCTTCCACTAAGACCCACCTCCTAAAGATTTATCACCTCCCAATAGTGCATCCTTGGAGGCCAAGTATTTGAAACAAGGGCTTTTAAGAGTCCTATATTGTGCAAGGAAGAGTCCTAAAAGCAAAAATAAATAAATATAGTCATACAGAAAAAAGATGGAATTGTCCTTTTTTGAAGAGGAAATAATTTTCTATTTAGAAAATCCCAAAGAATTAAAAAAACTTCCTGAAACAAATAAGAAATTCTGATTCCTTTATAATATACCAGCAATAAAATTTGGCATTAGAAATTAAAAATAAAAAATATTTAAATTAGTACAAAAAAGAAATACTATCAAAATATGTACTGCATTTGTATGGACAAAAATACAACATATTGATATAAGATTTATGTATTTTATTATCTTGAAAAGAATAAAACCAAATAAATATTGGGTCATTGGAAACAAAAGGATGGACAAACTATATAATTTGAAATCTCAATACAAGGTGATCTACAATGGTTACCATCATGTCTTTTGTTATCTTTGATAGAATTGCCCATATCATCAGGAACAACAAATTTGAACATAGCAGTACAGAACAAAGTCAATAAAAACAAAAAATTGGAGACATTATTGGACTTCAAAACATGGTAATAGTTAAACCAGAATGGGTATCATGAATCTTATTGTCTTCAGAGTGGTTGGTTGCCTATACTCTCTGACTTGATACTATCAAACATAACAGATTCAAATAAAATCAGTCAAGACAAGATGGTGGTCAAACAAGACAGATTCAAATAAAATCAGTCATAATAAGACAGTGTAAGTAATACAGGGCTTCAGATTAATTTAATAGGAAATTAAAAATGGTTACCATAGTATATCCTACTTTCTTTGGAAAGACATTGTTAAAGGAATGAAAAGACAAACCTCAAGTTGGTAGAAAATATTTCCAAATCATATATCTAATAGATCACTAGAATCGAGAATGAATAAAGAACTCTTAAAACTGAATGATAATAAAACAAATGATTGTTTTAAACGTGACACAAAAGTATTACGCCTGTCTCCTAACCCATAGAACTTGTGGATGTGACCTTTTTTAGAGAAAGAATCTTTACAGATATAATGAAATTTTGGATTTCAAAATGAAATTATCTAACATAAATAGTGATCCTAAACCCAGCGAGTGAGGTCAATAAGAGAAAGACAGAAAACTTGAAATACAGGCACATCAAGGCAAAATCCATAAAAAAGACAAAGGCAAATTGAAGTGATAAGCCACAAATTCTAAAACTTTTTAGGTAGCAATAGAAAGTAGAAGAAAAGCAAGGAATAGTCTCTTCTCTGTCTTGCAAGTCTCCCTGATTTGAGAATTATGGCCTCCTTAAATTTGAGAAAATAGCGCTTTTTTGTTGTAAGCCACAAACTCTGTGATACTTGCTGTAGGAAACGAATATGCAATCCTGTTTTCAAAACTGATATCAAATAAGAATATGAAGCAATGTACAAGATATAATTTGTCATCAGGATTATACAATTTCAAGCAACAATTATTATGCCACATACACATCATAGCAAGACTAAAATAGCAGTTGCTGTTGAAGATGGCATTGGATCTGTCACACACTGATGACTGGAATGCAAAATAGTGGAGCCAATTTGGAAATTTTTGACAGTTTCTGCTCTTATCATATGAACTATCAATTGTGTTCACAGATATTTATCTAACTGATTTAAAAATTTTACTGCATCATACAATAATTGTACATAATTATATCAGCATCATTTATAAGAATCAAAACCAAGATGCCTTTAACAGATAAATTAATAAATAGTCTATATATGTACAATGGAATACTATTTGCTAATAAAAAATAATAAAACATTCAATACATACAATAACAGCAGTAAATTTGAAATGTATGTAGATAAATGAAAATACCTTATCTGAAAGTTTTGCTGTTACATGGTTTCATTTTATATGACAATTTACAAAAGACACAACTAGAGAGCCAAAACGAAGTTAACATTTTTCAGGAAACTGAGGGCAGGATTTGTCAGATGAAACACTTTTTGCAGCATAAAAAGTGAGCCTTAATATATACCAAAAAATCCCATTCTAAGATAAGGGCATCCCAGGATGGAGTATAGACTTCAACAAACTGATACATTGCAAATGCATGAAACAATGTCACTGAAGAGAATGGGGTAAGAGAAGTGATTGCTTTAGCAACTTTGGAAATAAGTAGAAATTTTAAGACTAGAGAAATAAATATATAGACATACTACTCTTAATAAACTGGTTTTTCATAAATTTATGGAATAACAATTGTAAATCAGTATATTGGGATTTGACTAAGCATAAGACGTTGGATAGTGGAGGTTAATTGCATCATAAAGGTAAGCAAAGGTGCAAGGCTAGAATAAATCATGTGAAAGTAGATTACAGTTTAATATATCAGTAAGACTCAAGATTACTAAATATAGACACTTGTGGACAATCTAAAATAATTAAAGATACATGTACATACATGTTTAGTACGTAGATATTTTCCAAGTTTTATTGCTAATGAAGCTTAGAAGTAGCAAGATTATAATACCAGTTGAACAATTTGAGCAAAAAATCTAGTATTATAAACCAAATTATGAAATGAATATGTATGAGTTATTACTGATATAAATGAATGAGTGAATGAATAAGGAGTATTGATAAATCTGTTGAATACAAGAATTTAAAATAATTATTATAAATACCCAACCTTCAAGAAAATGAGTCAAAACTCCTCACTTTTTGAATGGGTTGATAGTGACTTCCTTCCAGAATATTATATGCAAAGGGTGAAAAAGAGTGACTTAACAGTAGAAAATTACCACCACAACTAGGTGGTAAAGGTGACTATCACCAGTCATAAGTCATTCTGATAGTATGCACTCTTAAAATAATAAGATCAAAATTATATTTTCTCATATATCCTCTTCTCAAGAGCCCATAATACTATGTAATCACAGGACAGATCTTAAAACACATTAAAATTAAAAGGCACTATACAAAATACCTGCCTACTATTCCCTAAAACTCTAAAGGTATTCAAAAGCAAGCACAAAAGCTAAAGACTGTCACAATCTAGAAAAGCTTATAAGAAATGCAGACTAAATTGCAGCAGAAAAACTTAAATGAGATCCTGGGACAGAAAAGACATTAAGGAGAAAATGAAAGAAATATGAAGGATGGATTTTAGTTAATCATAATGCATTGATATTGGTTCATTAGTTGTGACAAATGTATAATAATGTATAATAAACAATAAGGAAAAGGGAATACTGAACATAGGAGGAAATTGTGTACTACCTTTGTGACTGTTCTGTAAATAAAAGAAAAATTTATGTATATTTTCAAATAAAGACTTTGTTGTTATTGTGTGAAACAAGACCTCATTGTCTTAACTTTGTAGGTCTAGAACTCATGAGCTCAACTGATCCTCATGCTTCAGCCTCCAAGAGGCTAGGACTATGGCCATTTGCTACCATAACTGGCTGACAAAATTATAGATAATTATTTATAGATAATTTTTAACAAAGATCATAATTAAATTAAAAAAACAAGCTGGACATGCTAGTGCACCCCTGAAATTACAGTGTAATAAAATTACCCCTCCTCCTGGGTCCTTGAAGGAGCAGACTGCAGAAATGAGGCCTGCAAACAGTGGGGGACAAACTGCATGTGCTTTTTTAGACAAAAAAAGAAGAAAAGTTTTTGCTAGCCAAGAGGATTTCCAAGGAGGACACTTCAGAAGTGCCTAAATCTAGGAGCTTATATGCAGCCTTTGGCAATGGCCTGAAAATGAAGCTATGCAGTTGTCATTGTTCCTAGGCTTTTGTCACGAGAAAAGCAGTTTTTAGTAGTCTTTTGTACTTAACATTCCAATTAGGCCTTTGTCACTTGTGCTCCAATTTCCCCAGGTTTTCTCTGATTTTTTTAGATCCTTTCTCTTTGTCCTTTGTGCTCCAATTTCCCAAAATTTAATCAAATTTACTTAGTCTTTTGCTCTTATGTACGTATTGTTGCTCTATCTCTTGGTCTCAGCACACTCTGGAAGACTGAGGAGAAAGGCACACAAATTTGAGCCCTGCCTTAGCTACTTACAAAGACCTTATCTCAAAAAAATGGGCTTAGTGTGAAGTTCCCAGTTTCAAAGCTCAGTACCATAAAGATAGACAAGATAGATGATGATAAATATGTGATAGATAGATAGATAGATAGATACATAGATAATGGATAGAAGAATGAATAATAAGTGGATAGATAGATAATAGGATGAGAGATAGAGGGATAGGAAGATATAATAAGGGCCTCCAATGTTGACAGTAGGATTGACAGTGGGTGAATAACACTGTTATAGTGTAGAGTGTCCTTTAGACTTCATTCACTCAAAGCCATTCGGTTGCCTTGTGAGAGGGCCTGGATGGATGACTCCGGAGATCTGTTGTCCTGAGGCCAACATCATAGTCCAATATCCCAGCTTCCCTAGTGCTCACTGAGGAAATTCAAAAAGTGTTAAATCAAGCAATGCACATTGGTGTTTTACCAGAGCTGCAATCAGCAGCTGAACCTTGGGCTAGCTGCTCCAATCCATGGCAAGCAGTGCACTCATATTTCACCCTGGGTCCTTACCTTGTTTTGTGACGGGACACTGACTCCTGTGCTGATTTTGGCACTTCTTCATATAAAAGTCTCCACACACAATCCTGAGGCTTCAGAAAAGGAAGTAAAAGGAAACTATATCTTGTATTCAGACTTAGGACCTCTCAGGGATGAAAGCAGGGATTGGGCTCTATGCCGAACACTCTGGTTTGGAGGAGGAAATGACTCTTGCTCTTAATTTAGAGGTGAGTTTTGGTTTTTGTTTGTTTGTTGCAGTACCCAGGAGTAAATCCAGGGCTTTCCCACTGACCTGTATCCTTATCACTCTGGGGAGAAGCAGGGTCTTCCTAAGAACTAAATTGCCCAAGCTGACCTGGAACACGTGGTCCTGATCCTCCTGTTTTAGCCTCCCAGAGTGCTTCACTTAAGTTTCTAAATTTGACTCCTGTACAGTGCTAGGAAGATCCCTCTTCTTCTGAATTGAGCACTTGAGCGTAAGACCAAGGACAAACCCCTATCTTCTTCAACAGTGTTATACCCTCACCCCAGCCCCAAGAGAGAGAAGGAATGCTTGCCTCAAACAATTGTGCACAGAACATCCAGAGTTGACACCAAGCTCAGGTCTCCAGGTCAGCCAGTCTGTTCTGGTCTGGCTGATTTCTTCACATCTTCTTCAGAGTCCTTACATTTTGTTGGGACTTGGAACTGTTATATTTGATGACGTATGGCTGATATTCTGTGTCACTCTAGTCCAATGCCCATATCTCTTGGTAAAACGTAGTAAAAGTTATTACAGATCCTTTGAAAATGTTGAGAATGGCTGGTACAGATTTTGAATTTTTTTTTTTGAAATTCATGTAAACCATTACTATTAAAATAATAAAGACAGAGCTTTGGTATCCACATTTCACCATCACTCCTAGCAAACTTATCAACAAACTTTACCCTGGGGCAACCTGAAAAGCGTGTAAGCCTGGGGCCAACTTCTTAGCTGACACAGTATCTCATGGTAATACAAACCTCCAAATGAGAGCAATAGGTCTTCTGCCCTAAGACTGCAAATGAGGCAGTGCAAGGGGAGATAGCTGCTAGAACTTTTTATGAAGAGATCTACAATCAACCTTTTATTTGCAGTCACTGAAGTACTTAGTCTCAGGGAATTTAGTTCTCCACTCCCCACAAATTTTCTTTTTTATTTAAAGAGAAAAAAAATAAAACAGCAAAAAGGGTAGCAGCAATACTGAATTCCAAAGGAAAAAAAGAAAAACAAGGTAAAAAAAAAGAAGCACTAAGAAATCACTAGTTGATAAATTACATATTGTGATCTTAGATGTAGTTGTTCAAGTTACAAAGATAAAGGATACATAGTAGACATTCAAACAGCGAGACTGCAAACAATTCTGCTCAACAATCCTACAAAAATTCAGCAATATGCTCATCTATTTTACACACTCAAACAGACATGCAGTTATATCCCTTAGAGCACTTTCTTTTCCTCTCTTTTTTACAATAGCGATTACACATTTGGAGTTTTGTTACTCTTATAGTTCTTATTACTTTTTACACTAGAGACGCAATGTGATATTTGTAAATATGTTTCTTATTTATTTTACTAATGAGGAAGTTGTGTCAAGTTGTGTCATTTACCAATGAAGGCCCCAAGATCATCCCTTTTCATAGCCAAGTATTATTCCACTACATAAAAAATACCACATCTTTTTCATCCACTTTGCAGTTGATGGGCATCTTGACTGTTTCCAAGATTTAGCTATTACAAATTTTGCTGCTATGAACATGGGTGCACATATATCTCTGTGATATGAACTTTTCATTTCTTCTGGGAAAATACCTAGGAGGGGAATAGTTGGATTGAATGAAACTTTCAATCCTAGTCTTCTGAGAATTCTCCATATGGATTTCCATAATGGTTGCACCAGTCTACATTCCCACCAACAGTGGAGTAGTGTTCCTTTTCCCCACAGCCTCGCCAACATTTGTTATCAGTTGATTTCTTGATGGCAGCTATTCTTTCCGTAGTAAGGTGGAATCTCAATGCTGTTTTAATTTGCATTTCTCGAATGACCAGTGATGGTGAACATTTCTTCATGTATTTACTTGCCATTTATATATCTTTTTCTGAAAACTGTCTGTTCATCTATGATGCTCATTTTTGGAGAGGGTCTTTGTATTTAGGGGGCTTGATGTTTTTCAGTTCTTTATATGTTCTGGATATAAGTCCTTTGTCTGAGGGGTTGCTGGCTAAAATTCTTTCCCACTCTGTGGAAATTCTTTTCACTCTGTTGGTGATTTCTTTTGAAGTGCAGAAACAACTCAGAATGTACAGCGTCTACCTCAAACTTATAAATGCCATCTATGACAAAACAACAGCCAACATTATGCTAAATGGATAAAAACTGAAAGCTTTCACTTTAAAATCAGGAACAAGACAAGGATGTCCACTCTCACCACTCCTTTTCAATAGAGTTCTGGAAACACTAGCCAGGGCAATCAGACAAGAGAGAGAAATAAAAGAAGTAAAGATAGGAAAGGAAGAAGTTAAATTATCACTATTTGATGGTGACAGTATACTCTGTATAGAAGACCCAAAAAACTCAATTAAAAGACTACTATAGGTAATAAACAATTGATACAAAGTCAATGCTCAAAAATCAATAGCATTCCTGTACACAAACAAAAAACTCACCAAGAGAGAAATTATGGAAATATCGCCCTTTACAATAACATCTAAAAAAGTGAAATACTGAGGAATCAACCTAACTAAAAATGTAAAAGACCTATATGCTGAAAATTATACTACACTGAAAAAGGAGATTGAAGATAATATTAGGAAATAGAAGGATATTCCTTGCTCTTGGTTAGGAAGAACCAACATTGTGAAAATGGCCATACTCCCAAAACTGTTATACAGATTTAATGCAATCCCAATCAATATACCATTGACATACCTCACAGATCTAGAGAAAACACTCCTAAAAGTCATTTGTAAACAGAAGAAACTTAGAATAGCAAAGGCAATTCTGGGCAACTAAGACAATGCAGGATGCACCTCAATTCCTGACTCGAATCTATACTACAAAGCCACAATAATAAAATCAGCATGGTACTGGCAAAGAAATAGACTTGAGGATCAATGGAACAGATTACAAGATGCAAGCATAACTACAAAGACACTCAGCCACATGATATTTGACAAAGGATCTAAACATGTCCACTGGAAGAAGGTTAGCGTCTTTAATAAATGGTGTTGGAAAAATTGGCTCTCTACATGCCGAAGACTGAAACTAGATCCATGTCTATCACCATGCACAAAACTAAAATCTAACTGGAGCAGGGAACTAAATATCAAAGCAGAAACAATAAATCTACTGGAAGACAAGGTAGGTATAAGTCTTGGAGACATAAGGGTAGGCAGAGAATTCATGAACAAAATGCAAACTGCATAGGAATCACTTCAAAAAATCAACCACTGGGATCTCATATTACTGAAAAGTTTCCCCTCAAATTTTCTAATGCTTGCAGCTACAGGTGCTCTTGGATTACTCATTAGCACTTTCTGGCTTATTGCAACTGTCATCACTCACTATCTTCCCCATACATAACACCAGCTTCAGTGGTGTAAGGACACTATGTACAGGAGAGGAAATACCTTTGTCTACCAGAAATCATGTCAGTTCACAGATCCAGTACAATGGTGGGGGTACACAACCACCCCGAATACTCAAGAGACTATTCATCAAACACACCATGCAGTGACACACGAGAGCTAGCTATGTTCTGTTTGACAGTGAGTAACGGAGATCCTAAGATAGAGTTGTGAATCAGACATGCCTATCATCCTTTTATGTGATACAATTGCCCACTCAAATCACTCATAACTACAGGCTGGTAATGATTTAGAGATTCTTTAAACTACTTGTATAAGTTTCAAGGCACCTCCAAGATTTCACATCTTCTCCCCTTCTGAGCTCTTTCTGAATATATAACAAACTCTGATTTTAGAAAACTGACTTCCTTCTTTCCTGAGCCTTCTAGACCTGGATTAGTTTTTGATTTCTATCATAGCTTCTGGAAATATACCATCCTATGGATTTTTGAGGATACTCTTTGTAATATTTGCCTGGAAATGATTCATTATGAACAGACCACTGTTTCTCAAAATAAAGAGAAAAGTCTAGTTGACATGCGAGAAATTTAAAACATGCCTCAGATATATCCTGGTATGTCAGGAATTCTACTTTGTATAGAAGAGAAACTAACTTAAATCTTTATTGCCACAATTAGAAAGCATAGAAATACATGATGAAATAACAATGAGATTATATATTCACCCAAAAGACTAAGAAATTTAAAAATGGATCAAGTTAAATTCCTTGTAGTTTAGGATATATGCATACATTAGTATGTGAGAACATAAATTGATTCAGTACTATTGGAACAAAATTTCAGCAATATTCCAAAAATAAAATATTTATAATCATCACCCTTTCCACTCTAACCTAATTTTAAATTTTCTATGTTTTTTCTAAGAAATATATCCACATTTGCCAAAAAGGCATGCTCAGTGATGTTGATATAGATTTTATTAGTCATAGCAATAATTGAAAAACAATTTCTATATCCATCAAAATGAGAGTGGTTAAATCAATTTGGCATATATACCCTTTAGAATTCTGCACTTTAGTTAAAAAACAGTGAGATGGATCGCTATTTGTTTTCACAGCAATATCCTGAATTCATTTATTTAAGCAAATAGGATGAGACAGAACGATTTGTACATAATTACCCATATAGGTTAAAACCACAATGTTTTGCTTTCCCAGTATTTCTATGTAAAGAGAAGGGACCGCCTTATTTTAAAATAATATGGATAATAATTTAAATTGCAGTTACTTAAGGAGAGGGAAGAATTTTAGAGTAACTAAGTCATCAAGGATAATTGTGATATATTCGTATTGTCAGATTTTTGCTACTTGACTACATCCATTACTACTATTTTTTCTGTGTACCAGAGAATAAATCTTTTGGCACTGAGTTGTGTCCCTGGCCCTTTTTATTTTTGTATTTTTGTTATTTTTAGTCGGGTTTTTGCTAAATTGCTGTGTTGCCCAGACTGGGGCTCACACTTGTGATCTTCCTGCTTCAGCCTCCCTTAGTGGTGGAATTACAGTTGCAACAATTTTGTTAATTGAAAACTTTCAACAAGACACACACAAGAGAAAGAGTAGCTGTATATTATTCAGATAAAGTAACTGATAGTGAATTTAATGGGAGAAGCTTGAAATCTGAAAGGTTCAACACAACGAAAGCTTATTTCTTGTGCACATAATACCTGATTTGGGTAAATGAGGGTTGCCACTGTCAGGTGACCCAAGGATCTAGGCTCCTTCCATCATGTAGCTCCACCTCTCAGTATACGATCTGCACATCTTCTACTGAACAGACTGAAAAGCTTAGAAATGACATGTTGAATCTCAAATGTCTTGGCCTGAAGATGAAAAGCATTGCTTCTGCTCATATTTCAGTAGAAAGAGTATTTAACTGAATGTTCCTATCTACAAGTGACAGGGAATATAATTTTCCTACATGCTCTGGAAGGAAAGCCAGACAAAATGTGGATGAACACCTGAAGACTCTCTATAAACAGTTGCTTAGTAGGTAATCAATATATGCCACTTTTATAATTTTTGTGACGAAAGTGGCTCTTCATTTGCAGAGAGGTTTCTGAAAAATCAAAATTAAGTTGCAACTTGCCAATATTTTTCAACTCTTTACTTTGTAACAGATATTTTCGAATATGTGATCACACCAAATTTCTAAAGAGCCCTTTATGAGTATCACCAGTCAGAATTTACACTTCTTTCCTCAGGAGCTCTTTTCTTTACTTACCTTTACAATAGTTTCAATATAGGGAGAGTTTGTCTCTTTTCATTGCATGATCAAAATCATCACACATGAGTGCTTCCTGTCTCCTTCTTGATGAATATCCTTGAACACTTGTACATGTGTCTTCACACAGTGAAAACCAGGATTTTACACTGAGGTAGGAGCAGAAAAAATTCATGTGAAGCATGAGGATTATTTTTAAGTTTTACATAAAAGATAACATACTAGAAACCTTTTCTACAGTGGTGACAGACTAAATAATTGCTACAAAAATGTGTCCATGCATTTATCTCTGAAACCAGTGAGTATGCTAAGCTATGTGGATAAAGGCACTTTTTAAGTCTATTAAGGGTATGTAACCAACATTAAAATGGGAAGATTATACCGTATTATTGAGATGGGTTCAATCTCACGACATGAGCCATTGCAAGCAGAAATATTTCTCCAGCTAGAGGCAGAAGAGAGATATAGCAGAGGGAGAATTTTGAATTACTTTAAATATGAAGATTAAGCTTGGAATCAGTGACTCAGTGTTCTGGTTTGGATCAGGAATATCCTCTAAAACTCTCATATGCTTAGAGGTGGAGCTTATGGAGGGTACATGGATAATTGGAGAGGGATGCTATACTCTTGGTTAGATCCATCTACTGGTGAATTCAGTGGCTAAATGTGTTGTTAGGAAGTAAGGTCTGATTGGAGGAGGCTGTCACTAGGGAATGTCTCCATGCCTGGCTTCTCCTTTCTCTTTCTGTTTTATGATTTCCATGACTTGAGCAACTGTCCTCCACCCAGACACTTCCACCATGTCATTTCTGCATGGAATCCAGCTAACCAGAGACTGTAACTGTGAGCTAAAATAATCATTCTCACCTTTAAGTTATGAGTATCAGGTACTGTGTCTCAGTGGGTAACAAAGTGACAGACACTCAAGGTAAGTGAAACCATATGCAAGGATTGGAGAGAGGAATTATGATCACTCCAGCTGAATGTAGGCACAATATGGGACATTAGTTTTACAGTTACCAATGGCTGAAACTCACCAACAACTTTCTTGATTTTTGAAGGAAAATTTTCCCAGGGTTGTGTAATGATAGCCTAGAATCTCTGAGCATAGTAGCATAATCCTGAAATCCCAGAATGCTTCAGGTACAAGGATGACATGTTTTGTTACCAGAAATCAAACTCAGGACCACGTGCTTGCCAGGCAGGCACTGTGCTGCTGAGCTATATTCCCAGCCCAGGATGCCAAGTTGGAGTCCAACCTGAGCCATTTAGCTACTTAGTAAGATCTGGTTTGAAAATTAGAAAAAGCCTGGACATGTAGCTCAGTGCAAGAGTCCCAAATAGGTTTTGTAGTAATTTATTACTGTTGCCATAAAAATGTACCACAACCCCCAGAAGAACTACAATATTTGGTAGAATCCAGTTTCTGTAGATGCAACACAGTGACATCCTTGGTCCTTTCTCATTTACCACCTCTAAAGGATAGTTTGACTCCTGAACACTTAGTTAAGCACATACATCAGTGTATGAATTTATGGGCCAGTATCAAAGAAGTCCCTTTTACTACACTTTTCTTACTACCCTCATTTGTCTTCTAACATATCTAACTTCAGAATTACATTTCAAGGTCTAGAGATTCTGTGTCAAATTTTACTCTATTCAAAAACCACCTTGGAAAAAACTGTTGAAAACGCCCACAGCAGTTGAGAAAACACCTAAATATCACTGCCAAACAGAGTTATGTGGAAAGAACTATTGTCATCAGAGGGGTTCCAAGGTGAGAGATGTGATGGGGTCATATGCAAGGAATTGGGGTGCTTTAAGTTAGAAGAAAAGAATATGTTGAGCCTTCTTTCTGACAAGGTGTAGACACAACCTTCATGGAAGGAAGGGAAGAGCTGGGCAGCAGTTTGTGATGAAGATTTGGGCATTAAGGTCTACTGGAGCAGACTCAGGGGATGAGCAGGGTAACTTGGGAAGTACTTGGCCTGGTTCTACTTGCCAGTGCCTGGGCAAAATCAAGACCTGAAGAACACTGAAGCTAGGCACCGGTGGACATTAAGTAATTGAGACCTATGTGTAATCCCCAAATGATGATTCTCATTTTTTCCTTTATTCATTATATATGGGTTCAGCTCATTGGCCTCAGGTTCCTTCCTTTGTATTTCCTCAGAGATATTCTGAAATAGGAAAAACTAGGTTAAGAGGCTGGACTTTGGCATAGTTAGTAGGAGTGGTAAAAATAAAGACTCCAGAGGAATTTAGACCAAAATTTCAGTTCCAGCACTATTATTTACAAGCTAGATGAATTTGGGAGATCTGAAAATTTCTAGCAGCCTCTTATTTTTCACCTCTGAGGTGCTTCTGATAAATGATCACCTGCTCCTGGCTCATATTGTTCTTGTAAAGTGGGAAGGTTGGGATGTATTTAACTTATAAAAGAAAATTGGCCCAATGCCTGGCACACAACGGGTTTGATAAATTTCAGTTAGTATCATAATTTTTGACCTGTACAACTACCAATCACTCCACTGATTTTGTTTTTGCTGTTTGGTATTATTATTACCCAGGAACTATCGGAGAATTTGAAACACATTTGGACATAGCACACAAAATCAGCCAAAATATATAACTTTTTGAAGATACTTATTGTCTGTATGGGTAAAACTTAAATGTTTGTTGGAAATCAAAGTTCCTAGATGTTCTATCAAGGTATCTTGGTTGCTTTCTCATTGTTGGGATAAAATACCTAACAGCCACAATTTAAAGGAGAAAAGATTTACTTAAATTCACAGTCTGTGGAGATTTTAGTCCATAGTTGGCTGGCTCCAAGGCAGAGGGACATAGCAGAGGAGAAACTGTTCATGCTGTGACAGGCAGGAAATATCCAGCAGTTAGCCTCCCCTCCATCCCTTTTATTCCATTCAAGATACAAGCCTATTGTTTGGCTCATACCCACACCCAAGTGGGCCTTCTGCCTTTAGTAAATCCATTCAACCACATCTAAAACTATGCTAAACCAATCAATAGACTAATCCAGTTATCACATACCCTTAATCCATAATCACATACCCATGATTCAGTCACTTCCCAATAGCCCCATCTATGAGCACATGAGGCTTTGAGGGATGCCCAGATATAAGCCATAACACAAGATATACCTCAATTTCTCCCCTCCATCTGCCCTCCCTTACAAATCACCTGCATTTGAAATTGTTTCATCTCCACAAATACCTAATTTTAGTTTAGAATTTTCTGAATTACAATTATGCATACGAGGTAACCTAATGTAAATATGCACTTAATGAATGAGCTGTGCCTCTCCCAGCCCACTATAAAAATTACCATTACAGTGACTTCTGAGAATTCCATCTCATGAATAGTGTCATTATTTCTTAGATACTGCCTTGTGATGACAGATGTGCCTATATCATCTTCTGCACTGTATTTACCTACACTGAGATTAGGTAAACAAAGGATATCATCTAGTCTTTCTCTGAGTGGAGATTTATCTTTAGTTTACCTATAATATAAAAATGACTAATAAAGATGTTTTCCATTCTGGCCTTTAGTCTCTCAATATTGAGATAAATCATCCTAGATTTTGGTCACTGTCTTCTATTCCCATAGGCTCATCAGTCTCACCAGCACATTGAAAGATTCGCAGATTTCAAGGCCCCAAACACTCTTGGCATGGTTATTTGTATTTGACAGCTCACATCTTATGTGGTGAAGTTGTCTGATTTGTCCTTCAGGCTAGGGAGTGCCTCCCTGCCATATGTTTTTCTGAAATGTTTATGTTGAGGCTTAAATCTCCAGTGAGACAGTATTTGGAAGCAGGGCCTTTGGGAGGAAATTAGATCAGGAAAGTATTCTTATGAGATTAGGGCTTTTATGAAAGAGGCCACAAAGTGGTTCTCATCCCTTCTGCTAGTCTATAAGCCAGGAAGCAGCCCTTACCACATACTGAATATGGCAGTATTCTGATTTTGGACTTTCTGGACTCCAGAAGTGTGACAAATATTTATCTGTCCAGGTATGAAGAGTTCAATGCTCTTTCTTACCATGTGAGGGTACAATGAGAAGACAAGAACCCAAATTTGCATCCTGATCTGGGACTTTCAGACTCGAGAACTTTGAGAAATCAATAGTAGTTGCTTTAGCCACTCAGTCTATGATAATTTGTTACAGCCACCATAACTAAGTCACTTACAGTCTTCATAATACTTTAAAGGTCCATGGGCAGGGATGATTTTGTTCATCTTAGGTCAGGTACCAATATAAATCTTCCAAAGATAAATGCTTAATTATTTCCTGAGAACAAACAGACCCCTGAGAAAGAGATTAAATATATGATTTAAGATTTTATTATCTATATCGGTGAAAAGTACAAAACAACAGATTTACAGTGACAGGTGAGACCAACAGTTTATGATCTTTTACTTTTTGCTCCATATTTTTGATATAACTATTACAATGCTGAGTTGTTTCATATTTTCTAGAAAATGTCTAATTTTCTGTCATGCTATCTGGTTTTAAATAATGAAATATGATGGAGCACTTCTTATTTTGTTTCACAAAAGAATAAAACTTTTAAATTCCACTCACAGTGATAAATTTCTGAGTAACGTTATTCATAAACTTTTATTATGAAGGCGTTTTGACCTTCTGATAAAATGAACAGTAACATTTTTCAAGTTATTGAGGCAAAGAGAACAGAACAGGAAAATAATGTTACACATTGTATTGTCTCTAGACCCATCCTGACCTTCATCTACTTAGAATGTAGAGTTTTCAATTCCCAAATGATGAATCACACAGGATTTTCTGTGGGTGGCATGAACAAGTACCCATACCTTTAGAACACTGCAACTCCTTGGCTGCAACTCCAGCGTGGACCATTTCTTCCTCATCTTTCAATGCCTCCTCATACCAGGATAGGAAGGCACTGGGGATGCTATCACGTACCTTTGCTAAAAACTCTAGGAATTTCACATTTCTGGCTTCAACGTGAGGTCTGGGGGCTCAAAGAAATTCATAGATCTGAGGGTCACTGTTGGGTACCGGCCGGGATTTCAAGTACTTTTCCTTCACTGACTTTGGTGATGAGCTTCTTAGGCTCCCCCAAAAAGGAAGTGCTCCCCCCCGCACTGAACTGCCCTTGCATTCACTGCTTGTCAGACTTGCTCCTCAGTGACACAGTTGCCCTTAGTCGATATCACACCCAGGATGGTCATCAGCAGGCCAGTTATGGGAAACAATTTGGTCATCACCCAGCCCTGTATCACAGGTTAGTTCCAATTTGTTGACAAAGATATATATGCACCTTTTGGGATCCATTTTCTTTATGTCAAGGCCAAAGATCAGTTCCAAATTCTCAGAAGCTTTCTATAAGATGCCATGAAAATAGATCTTGTGCAGCTGTATTACATTTCTCAACATTTCTACCTTTGTAATGGTAGAACTTGATATTTGTTAAATAGGTTCTGCACAAATATAACCACCTGCTCATCTAGCAGGCTTCTGGGTAAATGCCCAGTGGGAAGTGGGGCTTGCAAGTGTCTTGGCCTTTCCTTGACTTGTTTCTTGACAATTGAATTAGATCTTTATGAAATGGCTGCAGCAGAAGTGGCAGTGGATGGGGCTGTGCAAGGTATTTTTCCAGCCGCAGTTGTCCTTTGATGATTGCCTTGGAAGTAAGGAGTAAGAAAGTGAGGTAGAAGAGAAAGACTCCTTCCACTCTCAAAATGGCCTAAGCATCCCCCTGATTTGCTGGCTGTTCTTGGACCTGATGGCATTTCTCATGGGCATGACATTTAGTCTTCTGACCCTGACCTATGATAGCTTTAGACAGGGGTTGTAAGAAAACAAGCAGGTGACTCTGTGATATAAAGGAGAGTGAATGAGATGGCTGGAACATTCCCAGGGGAAGACAGCTCTTTAGTTTATTGAAGGCTACCTCTAGAGTTTTCCTTGAGGATGGTGCTTTAGAAACACACAATATACCCATTTCCTGATCTGCCCATGCTCTGGGACCTTGTGGAAACAATTAATTCATTCCTTAGGTTGCTTAATGCCAGATGTGTCTGAGACTTACTGGGCCTTAGAGCGTTGGCTCCATTTTGGGATTTGGGGTCGGGTCTGTTTTTCAATTCATGTTAAGGGCAATTATATCACTACTGACAAGACCTAGGGATACTCTGAGATGCCAGAAAATCAACTGAGGAAAGCCTCATCTCACCACACTTGCCTAAGTGATGAAAGCACAGGCTCTGTGCAACTCTATCCTGAAGTAGTGTCCTTGTCGTCAACACACTGTCCTTATTTTCACTTTTTTTAGGGACTGAGACTCTTCCCTCTTCTGACTTTAAATCAATTCCTTCTGATAAAGACCCTTAAGCCTTAAGCACTCTGATGAAAAAGATTTGTAATACATAGCACAATATATCTGCTCTTGGCTCATTCTGGTCTGGAGATGATGAACAGAACACTTTGTGACCCATAACTTTGTGGGGTAAGTATTCCTCTCAGTACTCATTCAGGGTGTACAGATTGACTTCCAGAAAAGCTCCTCACTAGTTTCTCTGTAGCACAGGCCTACTCTTCTCAGATCAAAGACATTACTTCCCTGGTTCTTCCATGTAAGGCCCCCTTTGTTAGGGGTAGATGGTTCTCCAAAACCTCACTTGGAAGCTTCCCTTTAACTGCTAGAAAAGCCTGGGGATTTAGCCCTGCTGACTTGATACCATATTATACACATTCTAACTTATCCACTTTTCTGAGACAGCAGAAACAGAAGTCAGGTTTCCTTATATCCGTTCATCCTCAGATATAAATACAGGTATGATTCTGTGAGGTTTCTACTCTTTGAGAATGGTTATTACCTTTGACTTCACTGATTCTCTGTGTTTACTTCTGTTAGATACCAAAAACTCTCCCTCTGCTGATCTGAAGTCAGTATCCTAGATAAATGCCTGCACTCTACTCAGTCTCCTCAGAGAGAATTTAGAAACTACTCAAATAAAAATGAGTACTGGTGAGGCTTCAGAGGAAAAGGAACTCTTCTACATTATTGATGGGAGCATAAACTAGCACAATCACTATGGAAATCAGTATGGAAATTCTTCAAAAAACTGAAAATAAAAATTCCATTTGACCTTGATATTCTCATTCTAAGTGACTTCCTGAAGAGAAAAAAGGCAACATTTTACACTGATATATATCTATGTTTACAGTAGTACATGAGATAATAACTAAATTTTGGAAGCACCCTAAATGCACATGAACAGATGAATGACAAGAACATGTGGTAGTTATAGACAAGAGAGTACTACTCTGCCACAGAGAATGATAAATGAGTCATTTGTAGGAAAATAGATGCACTTCAGGACCCTAGTATTATGTGAAATAAATTAGATACGATTTTAAATATTATATGATCGCTCTTATATGAGAAAAAAGGCACAATTAATATAAAGATCAAACTAAAAGATAGATAATAGTAACCAGAGAGTTGGATCTTTTTAATGGGAATGACAGCAAGAGATGGAGGGAAAGATATACAGAAGGGGAAGTTAAAGGAATCAATATATATTATGTATAAATTATGTGCTCAAATTCTGCACAACAAATGTAATCATGTACATGAAACACATACTATTTAAAAATAAGAATAATAAGAAAAGAAACTACTTGAATATCACCATTACACCAGATAATTGCTGGCTAGATTCTATCAAAACAGACAAGTATGGCGGAACTCTCTGGGAACCCCTCCAGTCTGGAGTGGATCATCTCTTCACATCTAAGTTGATCATTATCTTCAAATTCCTGGCAAAGCCAATGGCAGTTCCTCCTTCAAAGGATGAGACATCATTGCCTGATGTTTCACCTCGTAATGCAGCCCAGAATTGCTTCAGATAGCAATGGGAGAAGTCAGTGAAACTCACATCTATGGGTGCCTGGGGACAGACAGAAAAGGGGATGATTCTGTGAGGCTGCTTGTGCTCTGGGGGGGTTCTTAACTCAGACATCACCCAAGGTTTCCACCATTACTCCAGTTAGAGTCTGTTGGTCTGAGCCCAACACCCTGGTTGAATATTTTGGATTACTAGCTTCAGTCTCCTCAAAAGGCATTTAGAAATTACTTGGAGAAGGTTCTGATCTTGGTTGTAACAGAATTAACAATAGAGGTGGAATTTTCTGGATGTATCCCTTTCAACCTGATGTGGGAATTCCCTACACATCTAATTTGGTGTCTTTATCTTAATTTCATTTTTTTTTCTGGCACCAGGAATTCGAACTCAGGACCTCATACTTGCCAGGCAGGCACTGTGCTGTTGAGTGAAATCTCAGGCCCTCTTCATTTCTGATAGAATCTGGAACTCTTCTCTTAGCTGACTTGACAGTATGCCTCTGCGACAAATCTCTTCACTTGCCTGTGATCCCAGTGAAGAAAACAGGGTTCACCATTTCATGCAAACCTGCCTGGGCCCACAAAGTTCTGTATAATTTTCCCTCCATATCTTGCCATCTCTTGCCAAAGGATGGGGTGGGACTCTGTGGTGCCAACTCTATTTTGGGGTAAGGGATTCTCTGAGAACTCAATTAGGGTCTTTGAATGGCTGCAGGCATTTTTCCTTCTGGGTACCTGAGCTACTTATCTTTACATTAAGGTATTCCCTACATTGCTTTTCAGTTTCTAAGGGAGAGATCAAGTGGTTTCTAAGCCTCATGTCTATGCATGGTGGTGGTGTTGGTCATGGGGAAGCCAGCAGATTTGTGGTGTGTGAAGAGTTCAGTATGAGAGCAGGGTCCAGTCTGTACTCTTTTATCTTAGGAAATCACAGAAGGGTCTTCAAAAATTATAAGAATCCTACTCTTTACTTTGATTTGCACCTGGGACTACACCTGACAGCCTTTTACCTAGTACTGGAGGCCAGTGTCCTTATTTCAGCAGTCCCTGTTTGGGGAGAAGATTAAAGGACAATCCCTGCAAGGGTACACAATGACAGACAACACGTGAAGAGATCTAAAAGAATCACTGTCTTCCTCTGAGCAGGTCTCCTCAAACTCACTCAAGAGAGCTGAGCTTGACCCCAAATAAAGCGTGGGACTCTTCTTGCTACTAACCTGATACTCATGACTTCAGATCAAGTGTTCACTTCTCCAAATGGCAGAGACAGAATTCAAGGCAAACTATTTCCAATCATTTCTTTCTACAGATTCCCAAGGTGGCTGGCAGGGGTGAGACTGTATGTAAATCCATGTATTAGGCAGTAGGTGGATGCTTAAGTCGCACCTGCAGCCATTCAAAGACCCTAATTGAGTTCTCAGAGAATCCCTTACCCCAAAATAGAGTTGGCACCACAGAGTCCCACCCCATCCTTTGGCAAGAGATTGCAAGATATGGAGGGAAAATTATACAGAACTTTGTGGGCCCAGGCAGGTTTGCATGAAATGGTGAACCCTGTTTTCTTCACTGGGATCACAGGCAAGTGAAGAGATTTGTCGCACCTTTAGTTTTAATTTTTGTAATTTTTGTGAGGATGGGCTTATACTCAAGGCCTTGCACATTTCAGGCAAGCAATCTACCACTGAGCTATGTTCTGGCGCCCCCAACTTCGTTTTTTTAAAACCTCAGACTACTTTCTGCTGTTTCAAGTCTGACACATGGGCTTACGGTTCTTCACAGTTTTAAACTTTATTGTACTTACTATAGATTCCATGATGGAGTTCACATTGTTACACAATCTTTTACCCCTTATTTTAATTAAATCTAACAGATTATTATATTAATAAAGCCGTAGCTTTGTTTCTCACACATACTTGACATCCTCAGTGACTGTAACATCTTTTCCAGTGATTCCGCATCCACCCAATAAGTGTTTCAGAGTAGACCAGCCCTGTACTTTATTCAGTATCTGGGTACAAAAGGCACCTTACCATGGCCAAAGGTAAGCTGTGCCCCCCTGGTGCACAAAGAAGTAAGGAATAATGGGAGGCAGTCTGAACTAGGGATTGCAGACTCACTTTTTCAAGATAAATCTGCTTTCAAAGCTTTAACTATAGACTCAGTGAGATAAGTAGCCTTCAGAAATTTCCACTCCTTCCCGTCCTTGCTGATGCCTGGTCCTTTCCACTACTCATCGATACTATTTGACCTCTTTTAATTGTCCTTAATCACGAGTTCTACCCACTTGTACAGCCACAACCACTGTGGTGGAAGAACTAAATACACTGAGGAAATAATACTCTTCTTTATCAGTTATAAATGATACACTGACAAAGACACACTGAGCCACCTGTAACCTGATGCAGTCCTCTCTCCTCATGGTAAAAGGTGGTGGCGATTTTAATAAAGATACTAAAGAGATGTGAAAAGGGTGTGAAGAGATGGTGCTCTGCCAAAATCCACTGGTATCTTCAGTGGGCGACGCAGAGGAGCTGTCTGCATTCTGCCTGACAAGTGGGTATGGGAGACTCTCAGGGAAGCTGGGTGTCTCTCCTGCTTCTGATTCTTTCATTCAATTGATCTCCCCACTCACATCACCCTACAACTTCATGCTGGGAACAATAATTCATAGATTCCTAAGCTTATTCAGGCAGGTTGTCTGAGGCGCTGTCAGCTTCTCTTCTTCTTTCTTTTTTGTCCTTTCCTTGCTCTGCTGAATTCTGGATATAGACCCCAATAAGCTGCCTCAAACTCTCTGGACTGGGTTTAGCTTGTGATACCTCTCATGGATTCTGGGGATTTTTCTCCGTTGCAGTCTTCCTGAAGTTCTTCACTAACCAAGGCTTTTCTGTGTGAGCCCATTTCCAAGCATCTAATCATTCTGACTAAACTCTTCTTCTCAAAGTAAAGAGAAACATTTTATTGACATGTCAGAGTTCTAAAGTATGTGCCTAGAGCAATCCTAGTGCCCAACATATCAGTGTAGTTATCCTGCTTTTTGTAAGTTAGGGATTATATTCGTCCTACTTTGAAAACAGGAAAATACAAATTGAAATAAGTATAAGACAAATAATTTCACCAACAGTTTTGTCCCTAGTTTAAAATGGATCAATTAAAAGCCATTTGGAAAGGAACTTTGCTAATATAAAAAATACATAGTATTCATAGTCTTCCCACTTTAACCCAACTTGAGATTTTTAAAAATGTATTTCCTAGAATAAATAACCACATTTGTCCAATAATTCATTTTAGTGATACTTACTTCATTTATTAATTAAACTAGCAAATGAGAAACAGTTTGTGCATCCATCAGGAGGAAAATGGTTAACTTAATTATAACATACACACCTTTTAGAATACTTGACAGTAGTTTTAAAAAGTGAAGTTTATCTGTGTGCTGTCAATAAAAATTCCCGCATTCATTTTATTTAGTGAGAAGGGCAGAGAAAAATGATACTTACATTATTAATTATATGGGATCCACCAAAAAACTGTATACTTACTTCAGCAGTTCACCATACTAATAAATGTCTCCAAGCTAATGGCCTCTTTTAGCACCTTTTATAATTGTACAGGCCAAAGGTAATTTGTATTAATCTTATGATGTCTCAATAAATTTATTATTAAATATTTACAAAAAATTTTCTTTTCCCAATGTATACATTTTTTGAAGACTATGAATATGTAAAATTTTTCAATGCATTTTCCTTGTATATGCATGTAAGAAAAGCCTAAATTATACATTAGAAAAACACACTCAAAGTTTTCAATTATAATTGCACTTGGTAAGGGCTATTTTGGAGGAATGTAGTAAGGAAGCTGAATTGTGAGTTGCGGTTTATTCATAAAGCTCGAAGATTTTGTCATCAAGAATATATGCACTGGTGGACATTGTGACATACTCCTGTAATTCCAAAACTTGGGAGGTTAAGACAGGAGCATTACAAATCCCAAACAATGGCATTTTATCAAGACCCTCTGAGAAAGTCAATAAAAAGAAAGAGAGAGAGAGACAGAGAGAGACACACACACAGAGAGTGACAGAGAGAGAGAGAGGAGACAGGTTAAATGGAAAAGAGAAAAAAAGAAAGAGAAAGAGAATTGGAGAAAGAAAGAGAGAGAGAGAGAGAGAGAGAGAGAGAAAGAAAGAAAGAAAGAAAGAAAGAAAGAAAGAAAGAAAGGAGGGAGGAGATAAAATACACATTATTTTCTTTATAATTAATATATTTAGAAAATAAAATAATAGTGCAATATTTAGATAAAGTCTCTACTGGTGGATGTAAAGAAAGAAGCTGAAAGTTTTAATGTGATAAAACTTTTTTTTTTAAATTTGCACATAGCATCTGATATGAATAGGTAAAGGTCTTCACTGTCAAGTGACCAAAGCATTCAGGCTGCATCCATCACAAGTCTCCACAATTCAGTGCAGGATCTGCAGTTCTACTGTTGAATGGAACAGAAAGCTTGAAAGCATCCTACTGACTCTCAAATGTCTTCCCCTGGAAATGACCAGCACTGTGTCACTTCATATTTCAGTGGGAAATGAAGTCACAAGAGCTTTTCTAGCTACATCTGCTGTATTACAGACTCTTCATGTGCCAAAGAAAGAGAGTAAAATCAGATGCAAATGGACACTAGAAGTCTCTTCTCTGGCCTGTTCAATAGTAGTAACTATGAAAAAAGTAACTATTAGAGTAACTACTAAAATATGCTACGCAGAAAACTATTTCTGGAAAATGTTTCTTGGTCAAAATTTCCTTGTAATTAGCCAGTTTTTTTCTAGTAAATACTGTACTATGTGACAAGTATTTTTAAATATGGGATCATATCAATTTTGTAAAGGATCATGTAAAACTATAAGGAAGGTTTGCCCCTGTACACTAAATAGGTTCTTTTTCCATTGGCCTTTGAAATAATAATGGAAAATTTTATTCTTCACTTTAGTTCAGGCCTAAATCATAACTTGTGGGTCTCTCTGTTACACACCACCTGATGAACATATCTGAACATATTTGTACAGTAACCCTTAGGCACAATGAAAAGCATCAGTTTTCCTCTCAGGCAGGAGACGATAGTGCATTATTTTTTCAGACTTAATATATAACCCAAGAAGACATTTCCTACATCCTTGGTAAGCTAAATAATTTTTCTACAAAGATTCTGATATCCTTATCCCTGAAACATGAATATGTGATGTTACATGTCCAAAGGGTTCTTGAAGATGCATAAAAATTATAAGACTGAATTTAAAAATAATGATATTCTGAATTATCATACTAGGGCTAATTTAATGACAGGACAAATTTCTCTGGCTTGAGGCAAATAGAGATGCAGAAGAGAGGGAAGTCAGAGAAATTCCAAGTGTAAGAATAATTTCAAACCTGTAGGTCATATTCAAGGACTGGGTTCATGAAACTATGGCAGCTCCATATGATGGCAAGGAAACAGGGCCTCAATCTTATTTCTGCAAAAAACTAAATTCTGCTACAACCAAATTCTTCTGAGAAAGAGATTCTTGTCAAATCACCTCAATGACAAGGTTGCCAGCTGAAAGCTTGACAGCAGCCTTGTGATAATCTGCATAGAGTATTTAGCAGACCCATCCCGTCCTTCAGATTTGCAGAAATATATCTAAAGCAGATACACAGATAAAAGTGTGTGCTGTTGTCAACCCTTGAATCTGTGGTACTTTGTTAAAACAGCCATAGAAAAACTACTACTGCTTCCTAGAAAGACCACGGGGTTTGTAAGAATTCAACCTCTGGAAATGGTTGAAACAAATATTTCCTTGGTCCTTCCTCATCTAAACACTTAATAAAAAGTCTTCTGTTACAGATATTTTCTTGGTTCTTTCTCACCCAAACACTTAGGAAAAAAGCTTCTGTTGTTGATCACTTATATTCACACAATGATTATGGATTGAGTCAAAAGTTTTTTTTAAAGCACTGGATGAAAAGTATCATGTTTTCTAATGTCATCTGCTTTCTAATTCTTCCTCTCTACTTGGGTATTATATCTCTACTGCAGGAGAGAATAGCAGTAGATTCTGTATGAAGCCAGACTTTTCCCATTAGCAGCTTTGAAATCACTTTGAGAGGAGAGTGGAATATCCAGAGGAATATAAATACTCTATATTCCATCAAAAGGACTGTTGTCAGAATGGGTACACAATACAGAACAGGACATCTTCCGAGCTGGAATTCCTTATTTAGGGAGAAGGCAAGGGACCCCGGGCTCTTCATTCCTCTAGGAGCAGGTGCAGGTTCAAGAGGAGGACCCTTGAAGAGCCAGTCAGCAGCTCGGGTTCCAATAAGACATGAGGGGATGCTGTAATGTTTTAGAATAAAGGCACTGTAATGTTGAAAAGGGATGGGGCAATTGCCGACTTGAGGACAGGATCAGTTCTCAAGGAACTTAGAGCTCGGGTCAGGAGGACTCCAGGCAAGTGAACTGCACAGATAGTCTCAAATTGTCTTTGATACTCTCATTTTGCTTTATAAAAGATGTTTTTGTTATTTTGGCTACAGGGTCTTCATTTTCATTGCCTAATGTTGAAACATTGATAAAAGGATATCCAATGTCTACCTCAGACTGGGAGGAGAAGAAAAGTGTGAATTGTAGAAAAACTCACATCATAACCCTTATTCCGTTTTGTTATTAGCTATATGAAGTCAAGAAAATTGTAAATTTCTACAATCCCCAGGGTTTTTATGCCTATGATGTGAATTTCATGTAGTTATCTTGCTTCCTGGCTTATATATACCTTGTGATGTCTGACTATTGGAATATTGATTATGTAAGGCACCTGACAGTGCCAGCATGTATGGAGTCTTTGACACTTTCCAGTTATATTTTTTTTTTGCTGGCAAACACACCAACTTCATCTCTTGTTAACTTTTAGTTTGTTTCTAAATCCTGGAGATATCAAGAGAATATGTAATCATCTAGATCATGGCATACCAAATCACCAAAATGCTTCTAAGCAAGTCAAAGTCACTTACTGTTTGGAAAAAAATATAATTTATATTATATTGTATTATTACATTATATTATGTAATTGGGAAAAACTTCTCAAGTCGAACGCAACTCAAGGCTCATCAAAAATGTGCCAAAGATTCTCCAATTCACTCCTATCAACCTATCTGCCCTTTAGGTTTGAGTTTGTCACATTGCATTCATGGCAACCTAAATTAAGTACTCTATTAATAGAATAGACTCTGCAATGGCTTGAATGGGTCCTCCAGAAAATCACGTTGGAAATTGAAACCCCAGAGCAACACTTTGGGGAAATGGAGCCTAACGAGCAGTCTGGACTGCAAAGGCTCTGCACTTATGAAAAGATTGATCCCACTATTCTGTGAACTAGACACTGTTCTCAGAGTGTTTTCCAGTATTTAGGATTGAACTCAAGGAGTGCTGAATTAAACCTTTTTAAATTTTGTTTTGAAACAGATTATCTCACTGAGTCTCCAGTCTGCCCTCAAGCTTTGATCTTTTTGCATCAGCCTCTGGGATTATCGAGTAACTGGGTTTATAAGAGTGCATTACCATACTGGGAAGTTTGTTTTACATAAAAGAATGAGTTGAGATCCCTCTTCTCATCCTTTGTCAACTTCAGCTGTGGGAAACAAAACAAGAAGATCATTACTAGATGCTGGCACCTTGATCTTGGACTTCCAGGCTGTAGAAGTTTGAGAAAATGTATTTATTTTTTCTACAAATTACTTGGTCTCTGGTCTTCTATCACAGCAGCATAAAATAAACTAATACATTGCAAACTCCTGAAATTCTTTATTTTCAGCATACTCATTTTTTTGTTTTGTTTTGCTTTTGGAGACAAGGTCTTGCTATGGTAGTTCAGGTAAATTCTGAACTCACTATTTAGCTCAGGCCAGCCTCTAACTCACGGCAATCCTCTTGCCTCAGCCTCCTGAATGCTGAGATTACAGACATGCACCACTAAAGCTAGTAGAGCTTGCTCAGAAAATGAACTAATACAAACTCTGTCTTTTCTAGGCCAGAGCACAAAGTATGTTGACTTATGAGCATCCCATATTAAAAGAGTCTTACCCTAATTTCACAGAAATTTTCTGGAGATAACATGCATTTGACATCCTATTTGTTCAATGTGTTCAATTGTGCTAGACTGGGGGAGCACAGGATACACTCTGTTACTGTTCCGAGTGGAGATTTCTCTCTGGTTTAGGTTTATCCTTTATACTAAGGAAATACCATAAGTAGTTTTTCCATTATAGGCTTTAGACTTTCAACTTTGGTCACATCTTTTGGGACAATGGCCTTGCACATCTCTAACAGAGACTCATCTGGCACACCTATCAGCTTAATTTAATACTGATTCACACTGAATGATTTGTAGTTTTCTAAGGCACCTAATTCACTGGCATCGAATAATTTACATGACAGCCTCTTATGAAACATGCTCTTTCCTTTGCCATGTCCCTTAAGTCTTGTAGTATATCTCCCAATATTCCTTCTATGACTTCTGCCACTAGACTCTACAATGCTCACAGATACTTCTTGCTTATTCTGACATTCCCACTTCTAGCCCAGAACACTTTAAAAAACAAAAGCTTAATTAATGTTTATAAATAAGCAAATGTGCAAGAGGTCTGATTTACCATGATGTAATTTCTCACATATTTTTGAGCAATCTAAGCCTATCCAAATATGTATCTTTTATTTTTCTAGAACAAGAGTCAAAGTAAATAGAGAATAACAATCATCCTTTATTTTTTACTCTTTTTCTTAATCTCAATTTGTATACTTCTTAGTTCTTTTCCATTTCTATGGAAATGCCTAATTTACTGTCATAGTATCTTGTTTAAAATCACTAAATAAGATGAAGAGTTTCCCAATTTTATTTGAAAATAATAAATCACTAACTTAAATATCATACAGAAAAAATAAGAATAATGTGACTTGTATACTTAGATTCTTAATCTTTTTAACATTGTAATAAAGGAATAAATCATTAAAATTACCACATAGAATGCAAGCATAAATACATACTATATGTTCTGCAGCTCAACTTGACTTTCCACCATTAGAACACGTACTTTCCTTTTCAAAGAGAAGGATCTGCCCTAGAGTTTAATATGAATGGGTGGAGCTTCTAGATATTACCCTGGAACATGCATTGACCAGGGTACTAATGTGAGCCCCGGCTGCAACTCTAGTTAATTCTCTCTTCCTCATCTTTCACTGCCTCCTCATACATGGGAGTGAAGGCACTAGGAGCAGTACTGTGAATATTTTGGCCCAAAACCAAAGGACTTTCATCTTGCTGGTTTCAGCATGGGTTCTTAGACCCCACAAGAATTCATAGCACGGATGATCGTGGTTAAATACCTGCTGGTACTGCAAATACTTGTCTTTCACTAACTCCTTGAGTTGAGCTTTCTAGCATTCAGAAGGAAGAAGTGCTGGCTCCCAGCAAACATTCCCATCATATTTAGTATTTCCCAGACTTTCTCTGCCTGGCACAGTTGCTCTTTGTGAAAACCACAACCAGGATAATTATCAGCAGGCCATTCGGGCACAATTTTGTCATCACTTAGCCTTTCTTCAGAGCTTAGTTCGAGTTCGTTGACCATGACATAGATGTCCTCATAAGATACTTCAAGTCAAAACTGCCCCGGACTGCTTCTACTGGGCCTGCCCTTCCAATGGGAACATCAGAACCTTGTACTACAGTGGATTACTGTGCTGGCTGGATGAGAGACTCAGGAACCCCTCACCCAAACAGAAGACCTCAGCAGGCTCCAGTCAGTGTGGTGTTAGACATTGTATCTTGGTGTAAAAAGTAACTAAGAAAGCCTCGGGCCCTGAATGCATGCTTTGCTGGAATCCCAGTGTGAGGAAATGGATTTTGAGCCTTCTTCCAGGCAGTAAGAACAGGCCCTGAATCAGAGACCACAACAATACCCACACAGGGATGGCGGGGGGGGGGGGGGGGGGGGGGGGGGGGGTGGTAACTGGGCCACACCCACTGAACTCCAAGCAGCAAGCAGGACCCGGAATCCAGCCTCAGGCCCTGACCACACGCACTGGCGGAATCCCAGCTCACAGAAAAAATTTGGAACTTTGCTTCCAGGCAGCAAACCTTGGACCACAGCAGATTCACTGTGTCAGTGTGGTGAGTATGCCCCTAAAATAGAGGCATACAGTGGGTAAATAGGGACAGTAGTAAAGCCTCCTCCAACTAACTATAAGACCTTGGTGAGTCTGAAAAGAGTGTGGGTGACCCCCCTCCTACACACAGAAAACACCAGGCAGAGTGAAAATGGCAAAACAAAAAAGCAAAATTCAGTCTCAAACATCTAGTCCACCAGAAGCAAGTGCAGGAGATACTGAAATAGAGGACCCCAAAAGTAACACATCGGGAATCTCTGAGAAGATAGCGAGTGAAATTAAAAAAAAAAAACAACTCCATGAGGCTATAGAGGAAATCAAATTAGAAGTACTTTCCCACGTAAAGTCAGAAATACAAAACTAGTAAAGGAGTTGCTGAACACAACTAAAGAAGAAATAGAGAAAAAAAGTACAGGAGCATGGGAAACTGATTGAAACCTTGAATGAACAATCTAGAAAACATGCAGAATTCATGAAACAAACTAAAAGAGACATCCAAGAAACAAAAAATTCTATTCAAAGCACGCAAAACCCTTTAAAAGAAGCTGAGGATAGGATTTCAGACCTTGAGGACAGAATCGCAATTAGTGATCAGAAAAGGATAGAACTTTTAAAAATAACAAAGCAGCGTGAAGTGACAAACCAACAGCTTCAAGATGATGCCAAGAGAAAAGCTAAAAGATTAATAGGCATCAGTGAAGAGGCAGGAGTCCATGTAAATGACATAGCCAAAATATTCGCAGAAGTAATACAAGAAAATTAACCAAACATGGGGAAAAAAACCTCATATGCAGATAAGTGAGGCATATAGACCAGCCACAATCAACATAAATCCAAACCCAGACACATAATAATTAAGATCTAAGACATACAGCATAAAAACAGAATAATAAAAGCTGTTAGAGAAAAGACATAACTCACCTATCAAGGACAGCCCATTAGAACACAACAGACTTTTCAGCACAAACTCTCAAGTCAAGAAAAGCTTGGAGTGAGGTATTTCAAGCAGTAAAAGAAAACAACTTTCAACCCAGACTGATGTACCCAGCAAAATTTTCATTCAAATTTAATGGAGAAACAAGATACTACCATGACAAAGAACAACTGAAGAAATTCACGTCCACCAAACCAAAACAAGAAAGAGTATTGAAAGACATACTAGACTGAGATAAAAATGACCACTATCCCCAGAACAACAACTGAAAGAAACCACCAGGTAGGACAAGCAATTAAACAAGGGGAAAAGCAGAAAGCAAACAATTGGAACGTAACATGGCAAAGTCGAGCCAGTACATATCAGTGATATCCATAAATGTAAATGGCCTCTATTCACCTGTAAAAAGAAACAGATTGAAAGAGTGGATCAAGACACATGATCTTACAATATTCTGTATAGAAGAAATACCTATGACCCAAGAGGAAACTCATAGATTAAAAGCCAAAGGATGGAAAACTGTATTCCATGCAACAGGAGCCCAGAAAAAAGCAGGGGTAACTGTTCCATTTACAGACAACATGAACTGCAAACCTAAAATAATTAAGAGATAATGAATGTCACTACATACTTGTTAGTGGAAAAATGCAAGAAGAAGAACTAACAATTATAAATATATATGCACCAAATATAGGAGCACCCAACTATATAAGACAGATACTAATGGACATGAAAAACCAAATACACAAGAACACAATTATAACAGGGGATCTTAATGTCTCATTGTCACAAAGGGAAACATCAACTACACAAAAAGAAATAATAAAACTTATTCATACCTGTTAGGAATTGGACTTAGGAGATGTTTACAGAGTATTCTACCCAACCACATCAGAATACACATTCTTCTCAGTTGTGCATGGAACACTTTCAAAAATAGACTATATATTACCCATAAAACATTCTTCAGTAACTGCAAAGGTATTGAAATCATCCCATGCATAATATCTGACCATAGGGCACTGAAATTGAAATTAATGGCAAAAGAAATTGCAAAACCTGCATAATTACATGGGAATTAAATAACAGCCTTTTGAACAACCAATGGGCTACAGATGAAATTAAAGAAGAAATAAAGCAATACCTACAATTCAATAAAAATACAGAAAAAACATACTGTACTCCGTGGGATGCAATGAAAGTGGTCTTAAGAGGGAAATAAATAGCAATAAATTGTCATATCAAGAAAACAGAATGAGCACAAATAAAAAACCTAATGCTCCATCTCAAGCTTCTAGAAAAAGAAGAGCAAGCCAAACCCAAAGCTCACAGATGAGAGAAAATTGTAAATATTAGAGCAGAAATCAATGCAATTGAAACTAAAAAAATACAAAGGATAAATGAATCAAAATGGTGGTTTTTGGGGAGAATAAACAAAATTCACAAACCCCTAGCTAACCTTATTAAGAAAAAAAAAACCCAAATTCATGCAACAAGAACTGAAAGAGGGGAAATTATGACAGATCCCATGGAAATTCAAAAGATCATGAATACCTGCTTTGAAAATCTCTACTCACAGAGAGTGGAAAACACAGAGGAAATGGACAGATTTCTAGAAACATATGAACTACCAAAGTTTATACAAGAAGATGTAGCAATTTTGAACAACTCAGTATCAGCTATTGAAATAAAAAACATAATTAAAAACTTACCAACAAGAAAACCCCAGGTCCTGAGGGATTCACAGCTGAATTCTACAAGAAATTTAGAGAAGATTTGATGCCAATACTCCTTAAATTCTTCAATGAAATTGAGAAGAAAACAATCCTCCCTAAATCATCCCTGGAGGCAAGTAATACTCTGATAACAAAACCAGAGAAAGACCCAAACAAAAAGGAGAACTATAGGCCAATCTCAATAATGCATTGATGCAAGGAGTCTCAATAAAATACTGGCAAATGGAATGCAGCAAATCATCAAGAAGATTATACATCATGACCAAGTGGGGTTCATTCCAAGAATGAAGGGATGGTTTAACATACACAAATCAATAAATGTAATACACCATATCAACAGAGCCAAAACCAAAAACCACACAGTCATCTCAATAGATGGAGAAAAATGTTTTTGATAAAGTCCAACACATGTTCATGATAAAACCCTTCAGAAATTCGGAATACACGGCGTCTACCTCAACCTTATAAAGCCCATCTATGACAAACCAACAGCCAACATTATACTAAAGGGACAAAACCTGAAAGCTTTCACTTTAAAATCAGGAACAAGACAAGGATGTCCACTCTCACCACTCCTTTTCAATATAGTTCAGGAAACACTAACCAGGGCAATGAGACAAGAGAGAGAAATATATGGAATAAAGATAGGAAACAAAGAACTTAAATTAAATTATCACCTTTTGCAGATGACATGATACTCTATGTAGAAGACCCAAAAATCTCCATTAAAAGACTACTAGAGGTAATACACAAGTCAGTAGTGTAGCCAGATACAAAGTCAATGCTCAAAAATCAATAGCATTCCTGTACACAAATAAAAAACTCACCAAGAGAGAAATTATAGAAAGATTGCCCTTTACAATAACATCTAAAAAATGAAATACTTGGGAATCAACCTAATTAAAAATGTAAAATACCTATATGCTGAAAATTATACTACACTGAAAAAGGAGATTGAAGATGATATTAGAAAACAGAAGGACATTCCTTGCTCTTGGCTAAGAAGAACCAACATTGTGAAAATGGTCATATCCCAAAAACTTCTATACTGATTTAAGCCAATCCCAATCCAAATACGATTGACATACCTCACAGATCTAGAGAAAACACTCCTAAAAGTCATTTGGAAACCGAAAAAACCTAGAATAGCAAAGGCAATCCTGGGCAACAAAAGCAAGGCAGGAGGCATCTCAATTCCTGACTTCAATCTATACTACAAAGCCACAGTGATAAAATCAGCATGGTACTGGCAAAGAAATAGACCTGAGGATCAATGGAACAGATTACAAGATGCAAGCACAATTACAAAGACACTCAGCCACATGATATTTGACAAAGGGTCTAAACATATCCATTGGAAGAAGGATAGCATCTTTAATAAATCGTGTTGGAAAAATTGGCACTCCACATGCCAAAGACTGAAACTAGATCCATGCATATCACCATGCACAAAACTAAAGTCTAAATGGATCAAAGACCTAAACATTAAAACAGAAACACTAAATCTACTGGAAGACAAGGTAGGTAGAAGTCTTGGAGACATAAGGGTAGGCAGAGAATTTACGAACAAACAGCAAACTGCACGGGAAACACTTCAAAGAATCAACAACTAGGATCACATATTATTGAAAAGTTTCTGCACTTCAAAGGAAATCACCAACAGAGTGAAAAAGAAAACCCACAGATTAGGAAAGAATTTTACCCAGAAACTCCTCAGACAAAGGACTTATATCCAGAACATATAAAGAATTGAAAAACATCAAGCTCCCTAAATTCAAAGACCCTCTCCAAAAATGGGCATTGAGATGAACACACAGTTGTCAGAGAAGGATATACAAATGGCAAATAAATACATGAAGAAATGTTCACCATCACTGGTCATTTGAGAAATGCAAATTAAATCAACACTGAGATTTCACTTTACTCCCGAAAGAATAGCTGCCATCCAGAAATCATCGGATAACAAATGTTGGCGAGGCTGTGGGGGGGGGGGGAGGAACACTGCTCCACTGTTGGTGGGAATGTAGACTGGTGCAACCACTATGGAAATCCATATGGAGAATTCTCAGAAGACTAGGATTGGAAGCTCCATTTAATCCAACTATTCCCCTCCTAGGTATTTTCCCAGAAGAACTGAAAAGTTCATATCACCATGATATATATGTATCCATGTTCATAGCAGCACAATTTGTAATAGCTAAATCTTGGAAACAACCAAGATTCCCATTAACTGAAGAGTGGATGAAACAGATGTGGCATTTTTATACAATGTAATATTACTCAGAGATAAAAAAAGTTGATCTTGAGGCCTTCATAGGTAAATGGAGACAACTTGAGACTATCCTCATTAATGAAATAAATAAGGATCATATTTATAAATATCACATTGTGTCTCTAGTGTAAAAAGTGATAACTGTAAGAGTAATAAAACCCAAAATGTGTGATTGCTATTGTAAAAAACAGAGGAAAAGAAAAGGTTCTATGGGATATAACTGCATGTATGTTTGAGTGTGTAAATTAGATGACTGTATTGCTGAATCTATGTTGGATCTTTGAGCAGAACTGTTTGCAGTCTCACTGTTGGAATGTGTGCTATGTATCCTTTAACTTTGTAACTTGAACAACTATATACAAAATGACAATATGTAATTTATCAACTAGTGATTTCTTAGTGTTTTTTTTCTTTTTTTCTTTTTTCTTTTACAATTCTCTATTGTTGTTACCCTTTTGTCTGTTTTGTTTTTTTTCTCTTTAAATAAAAATTTAAAAATGTGTAATTTCTATTGTAACAAAGAGAGGAAATAGGAAGTGCTATAAAAGATAAAACTGCATGTATATTTAAGTGAGTAGAATTGATAACCATATTTCTAAGTTCTTGTTGGATTGTTAAACAGATATGTTTACAGTATCACTGCTTGAATGTCCACTTTGTATGCTTTAATTTTGTAACTTGAACAACTATTTCTAAAAGGACAATATGTAATTTATCAACTACTGATTTCTTACTGTTTATCTTTTTCTTTAAATTTTGTAAACTCTCTACCATTTTGCTGTTTTCTTTTCTCTTTAAATAAAAAAATATATTTAAAAAAGATCCTTCAAGTCAAGGTCAAAGACAAGCTCCATGTGCTCAGAGGCTTTGCTCTGGATCTTAGGGAAGTGGATTTTTGTGAATTTGTGCTACATTTTCACCATTTTTGTCTTAGTAATGGACTCCTTCATGCAATATGTGTACAGTAATTAATGCACCAAGTCTTGATTAGAGGACATCTGTGGAAGTCCTTAGCTGCTTCTTAATCTTGTGTATACTCTGTTCTTTCCTCCACATTGTTGTTGTAATTTCAGATTTTGTGTGTGACATAACTGGAGCTTTAGCAATGGTGAATAAGTTCCTTTCAGGACTTTTGGGATTGCTAAGTGTCCCAACAAGTGAACCATGAGGAGTGTCCTTGACAGGAGCAGGGGTTAGTGTCTGGAACACTTCCCTCTGTGCGCCTGGTACCATAGTTGGTTCAGTGCTCTCACCTCACAATAAAAGGAGAGAGAAATTTTACTACAGCCAATGCAATAACTTTGGAAAGGGCTAGTACAGAAGCATTTAATTTTTTTCAGTGCAAGTAATGCAGGGTTATAATAATAATAGAGACTGAATTTCATATATACCTGTCACCTCGTCAATTTAACAAGGAACTGCACCAACTACAATGCTGCTGCATCCACTTGGATATGTTTGCCGTGAAGACAAGCTCCCAAAGAAAATCCACAGTGTCCTCCAAAGCAGTCAGTGACATTAGATAGCAATCTGACTTGGAGATAATATTAGAATCATTTTGCAAGTCATATGCATACTAATCCCTTTACTTTCAGAGTCAATGAGGTACTTAACCTCAAGGAAACACCTCTTCAATTTTTCCTGCGTTACAGTTGCTCACTCCCACTACTCATTGGTACTATTTTTCCTGTTTTAACTGTCCTTAATCACCAATCCTACCCACGTGTACAGACTCAACCACTGTGTTGGAAGAACCACATACATCAATGACATAATATCCATTCTTATCATTTATCCAAATAGCTCTCAGGTCTGGTACACCAGGAAAGATGCACTAAACTACCTGCTACTTGATTCTATGCCCTCTCCTTAGAGTAAAATGTGGTGGTAATTTTAACAAAGATACTGAAGAGATGTAATAAATGCATGAAGAGGTGCACCTCTGCCATAATCCACTAGTATTATCATTTGCTGATGCAGAGAAGCTGTCTACGTTCTGCCAGACAAGTAAATAGGGAAGATTCTAAGGGAAGCTTTGTGTCTCACATGCTTTTGCTCCTTTCTTTCAATTGATCAGCCTACTTACATCACCTTACTACTTCATGTTAGTAACAGTGATTCCCAGATTCTCAAGCTTACTGAATTAAGTTGTCTGGGGCACAGCCATTTCCCCATCTTCTCTCCTCTGGTCCCCTAATAGAGAGCTAAGTTAGCTAGAAATTAACAGTCAGAGAGGGACCAGACCCTGAAGGAAGTCAGTGCAAAAAATGAGGTGAGTCAGAATCGTGGCTGCAGATGAATTGGAAGGTAGCCAGGCCTGTAGGCCTCCCTAGAGTCAGACAGCAGCTTGAAAAGTGCAGTATAATCAGCAGCACCTGATCCCGTGAGACTAGATAAACATGTCAGATGCTTAAGTGGGTGACAAGAGCACACCAACCTAGACTCTGATCTCTTCCATAGATGCTTTTAATTGTTCTACCTTAGAAGTTATAGATAAGCTAAAGTTAGTGATACCCATAGGCATCCCTTCCTATTGGATCAATATTAGCGAAGATACTATATTTGTAACCTGATAAATTGATTTCAGCTTGTGGTCTGAGTTGTGGTCATTTTCATATATAAAAAATATCCAAAAAGCCTTTCAGGACTTCTCCTGTCTCCTAGTAGCTTTCTCTCCATGAACTTTTCCTACTGGTAATCTCCTTGGTCCTGGTATCCATTCTTTGGTTATTGAAAGACATGAACTCTGTTCACTTGACATCTAAAAGGTAAAGGATCACTTTACTGTGACAGGTCTTTACTCTGTGCTAAACTCTGGATATAGACCCCTGAATGTCAGCCGCCTTAAGCTTTCTGGACTGGCTTTAGCTTGTGATTTTTCTCATGAATTCTGACAATTGTTCTCCCTGATTTTCCTGAATTCCCTTACTAAGGATTCCCTATGTGGGACCATTTGCTGGCATTTGATCTTTCTAACCAAATGCTTTTTTCTAAAAGTAAAGAGAAATATTTTATTGACATATCACAATACTAATTCATACATGCATCATTGTTTAAGATACTATTGCTGAAATTTCACTTTATATGGTTCATGGATTATATTCACTTCATGCTCAAACTTTTTAGAAAACCAAAAAAAATTAAAATAAAAGAAAACATTTTCAAATTTGACAAAATTTTATAAGGTCGATAAAATAAAATGCCTCTGAGAGGTTAATTTACCCACATACATTAATATGTGAGAATATAAACTGGTAAAGAATTATTGAATGAAAATGATGTTAGTAATATTCATAAAAAGTTACAGTCCTAACACTCTTTCCACTGTCATTCAGTTTGCACTTTTATGCATTTTGTGTATAATAAAACATGAGCATTTGCTCAAGAATCAATGTTCTATAATGTTGTCACCAGTTGTATTAATCTGAGGAAAAATGGGAAATAATTTGTGTATTTCAGGAGATTTGGTTAGTTAAATACAGCACAGGATTAGTTAAAAGAGTGGGGTGTAAGTATATACTGCCACAGAAAGAGTCCATTTTAGTCAGTGGCAAAGGAAAGAGGCCTAACTATGTATAACAGTTATCAATTTATGTTAAAAATTGTCAGTGAATATTTTTAGTTCACTTGTGGAAAAAAAATGTTTCAAAGATATTTTAAAATCCTATGTGTAAGTTATTACATGGGATTACCTTTTGGAGGAATCAGAATTGTGATTTACCTGTAATTTTAGTAGTTCTGTAAAACAAGAATGTCTGTTTTATTTGTTATTAAACTAGTTAAATAATATTAACAACTTAAGTATCAGCTCTATATGACGTAAATATAATATGAAGAAGTAATAGGAAAAGTATGAAATCAATATTGTAATATATCAAAATCTTATTTCTGATGAATCTAAACTCACTGTGAATTGTTTTGGGTTCTTTTTCGTCAGGTAACCCAGGAATTCAGGCCACTTCCCATGAAGGGCTCCATATCTCAATACAGGCTTTCCCATTAATTTATAAATTGAACAGAAAGCCTGGAAGTGGTAGGTTGGGTTTTGTGTAACTTAGCAATCATGTTTTAATCATATTTCAGTGTGAAGGGCAGTCACAGTACCTTTTCTACCTACAAGTGTACTGACAATACAGTATCCATATAAATGAGGAAAGCAAGACACAGTGTGGAACGATTGCAGTCTATCCAACTAATGTTGTATTGCAAGCACTCAATAAAAAGTTACTATTATAATTTGTTTTTGAAAACTTCTTTATTCCTGAAGGAGTTTCTGGACATTTCAAATGTCTCTGATGTTCAACAAAATTTTCTGTTGCCTATATATGACAAGTTTGTACAAATCAAGGATCACATCATTTTTCCCCAAAACTATTCCTGTAAATCTCAGCAAGGTAACTTTCTATTTAATATCATCTTTTCACACGAACCTTTTCAATAACATCTATAATCTCAAAAGATTGAGAATTTTTTTCTTTCTTTTGGTACCAGTTCCAAATCCTAACTTGTAAGTTTCTGCTGAACGACACCTGATGAACATACCTTGTTATAGGTGCTCTTAGGTACAATGAAAAAGGCAGAATTTTCCCCTGGAGCAGCGAAAAGTGAGGAGAATGGTGGAGATTGATTTTTGCTTTCCTATTTAAATAGGCATACATTTCATGGAGACATTTTCTACATCTGTGGTGGATTGAATAATTTCTGTGCAAAGATTCACATATCCTTATCCGTAAGGTGCATGCAAGTTGTTATATGCCCAAAACGCTTTATAACTATAATTAAATTATGGAATTTACTTTAAATATGTAAGTTATTCTGGATTTCTAGCATGAACCTGATCGCCCCCATAAATAAATCTCTCTGTCTAAAGGGAGAAAAGAAATGCATCAGAGGGGAAGTTGGAAAGATTGCAAGCATGAAGTATGTTCAAATTGCTATTTTTTTGCTGTTCAAAAGTAGTAGTCAAATGCAAGACAGTAGAGGGTCCTCAAGAAACTATGGCAGCTCCGGCTGACAACCAGAAAGAAAACTCATTTTAGTCCAAGAACTACACTCTTTATAGAACTGGATTCCAAGATTAATCTGAATAACACTTGGAATAAGATTCTTTCCTGTGTCTCCCAATAAGAAGCCAAGCTTTCAAAACTTGATTTGAGCTTGTGTAACTGAGCAAGGAAGTCAGCAGAGACAGCCCATACATCTTACCTATGGAAGTGTGGCGAAATAAATGTGTAGTATTTGAAGTTCTTTAATATATAGTAGTTTGTTATGTCAGCATAGAAAAACATTATATCTTCTTGAAAGGACATGAGATTTTTTTTAAATCCAGATACTAGACAATGTTTCTAATAGTGATTTCTTAGAGCCTCCTTTATCTGTCACATAAGAGGGAGGCTTAGATTCTTTGCCTATTAGTAAGGTTCACTCACCAGTGTATAGATTCATCACCAGTTTCGACTAAGTCACCAAACATGCTTCTTTCTGACTTCAACTGCTTCTTAAAGCGTAAGTTGAACTGTCTTTAAGACACAGAAGATTATGTCAAATTTGACTTAACTCACAAGCCAATTTGGAAAAACAAAAAGCTTTGGTAGTAATGCCCAGAGAAGATGAGCAGATACTTAATCATCACGGCCAAAGTGAAGAATTATGAGGAAGAGGCTGTGAACAGAGGGGTTCCATGCTGTGTGATGTCAAAAAGAGGGGACATTTGCAGGAAGCTGTGATGCTGTCAGAGCTTTGTGTTCTGAAAGGTGCAGGTACAGCCCTTAATAAAAGCAGGGGAGAGCTAGGCAGCAGGTCATAATGCAGACTTCGGTATGAGGATTCAGTGAGACAACAACATATTTTGGAAAGTTCTAAGCCTGATCCCAACTCCTGGGCAGAGTTAATTCTTAAGGAACATTGGGGTCAGGGACACATGGACCCTAGGCAAATGAGGCCCGCAGGTAGTCCCCAAATGATGTTGGATTCTCATTCATTAGACCTGGAGTTAGTACATTGTCCCCGTGTTTCTTTTCCTCATTGTGTAGAAATATTAAGTAGCTGTCAGAAAAAAAAATGAGTGGAAAAATGTGAGCTCTAATAAAACTCAAATTCTTCCCAGTGTTCTGATACTTGGGAGTCATGAGCAGTCAAAAAAGTTAACAAAGTTATGTAAGACCCAAGATCCTTGTGCAGTGATTTCAAAAACCTTGTCTCACTGGACTCCCATGATACTTATTGTATTGCTATGATTTAAATCTAAAATGTTTCCTCAAATTCTTGTAGGTGGAATATGATTAGATCACAGGGACACTATACCAATCAATGCATTCATCTATTGATTAGTTCAATAGCTAAAGGTGTCCTTAAGAAATTGGGCCCAGACAGAA
This sequence comes from Hydrochoerus hydrochaeris, assembly GCA_004027455.1. Lineage (NCBI taxonomy): Eukaryota > Metazoa > Chordata > Mammalia > Rodentia > Hydrochaeridae > Hydrochoerus > Hydrochoerus hydrochaeris. The sequence goes on from PVLA01003728.1 coordinate 77,201, forward strand.
GTAGCAGGTAACTGAAAGTATGGCCTGGAAGGGTGTATTCCTGTCCCCATCTCCTCCCTTATTGCTGTTTCCTGGCTACCATAGGTTGAGCATACTTTCTTCCACTGTGCCCCTTTGTCACTTCCTTTCTGCTTTGGAACAGTAGGCCCATGGTCTAAAATTGTAAGCCAAAATAAACCTGTCTTCCCGTAAATTGTGGGTATGAGGTATTTTGTCAAGTGACAGAAAAGTGACTAAGACATGCATCATTAATAATTGGCATTTATTACCATCATTTCTTTGACCATAGACCCTGTCAAAATCTGCTCTGCTATTTTTAAAAGCAGATGTCAGAGAATACGTGCCACTGTGACAAAGCACAAAAATTGTCCAAACTTGTATAGCAAGCAAAACTAAGTTACTCTATAACTTTAAAAAAAGTATAATTTATTTTGAACTTCAAGAACTTTTTTCCAGTTGGATTCATCTTAATTAAGGCTCTTAGAATTTCTATCAAGAATGAACTCTTTCTATCCTTTCCAACTATCCTTCTATCCAAACTAACCCCATTTTCATTTATTTCACTCCCATTCAAAGCTATCATTCACTTAAGGCTTGCCAAATAATGCTAATCACAGCCTAGGAAAACGCTTTTAAGTAGGCTCTGTATTTTCCAGGCCAAAACAAATACTGCCAGCAAACTTGCTTCTCAGCACACTCATATCAGGTGACATCATCCTTATTTCTCAGAAACTCTCTGGAACTGATGTGTAATAGCTCATGCCCTGTATTTAAATGTATTGGAAAAAGGGCACTGAAAGAGTATGAATGCGGGACCCCTTCCATTAGAAAGGATGAAGATTATCACTTATCTACAACACCAAAGAAACAGCTAAAAGCAGTTTCCTTTCCAGGTATTAGTCTTTTAACTCTGCACACATCATTTTAAGGACCAGGCCTATGTTCATCATTCCCATATACCCATCTGAGCAACTATCCAGCTGAACTTAAAATTGGCATACACTGAAAGACTGGTCTTTCCTATGGCCTGGACACACTTGTCTCAGGGCTGTACCTGAGTATTCTTACCTGAGTCCTTTTGTCTTTTAAAAAATTTCTTCTTTATGCTTTAAAATATGTCTTCCTTAAACAACAGTTTTTCTTAGAGTTTAAAATTCAGTGTGCAAAGGTGAATCTTGTTTACCATGAAATACCCAATATTATCCCAGAGCCTCCACAAACAGATATCTGGGCAACATTTGAGAAATAAATGAGACAGTTTGCAAAAAAAAGTTCAACTTTATTGTATCATTTCTTCTGTATTATCAAACAACCTCACATATTTGAGCATGTATCTCTTAGTTTTACAGAACAGAGTAAAAGTGATAAAGAAATACAATCATTTACCACCTCGATTTTTTTCTCTGATTTAGCTTATTTTTCTCCTGGGTATTTTTCAAGGAAATCTCTAATCCAATACTGTGTTATCTTGTTTGATGTTACCAAATACAGTGAAACATTTCTTAATTTACTCTATAAAACAGTAAAACCTTCATTTTAAACACCATAAAAGTTGAAAAATATATGGTTTATGTCACTCATAAATTGAATTGTGAATCTATATAAACTATCTACTAAAAAGAACATTCAAATAAACATCTAAGTTACTGAAGTTACCACACAGAACAGAAACTCATGCTACACATTATGTCATTGCCTAGCCTCATGCCACCCTCCACTAACAAAAACACTCGCTTTTCTATATGAAAACATAGTAAAGTATCTTTCTTAGACTTCACTTGTGACTAGGAAAGCTGCTGGAACTGAACTGTGAACGTAAACTGCCCATAGCAGCTAAACGAGCCCTAGATGCAGCTCTGGCTTGGGCTCTTTCCTCCTGTTCTTTCAATGCCTCCTGATAGCAAGATGTGAAGGCACTAGGATGGCAATTATGGATCTTGGCCAAAAACTCAAGCACCTCCATTTTGCTGGTTTCAGCCTGAGCTCTTGGGCCCCATGTGAACACATAGCATGGAGGTTTACTGTTGGGTACCTGATGGTAATCCAGGTACTTTTTTTTCACTAAATCTTTGGTGATGAGCTTTTTAGTATCCCCAAAGAAGAAGTGAGGGCTCCCTGCAAATATCCCCATCATATTTAGCACTTCCCAAACTTGTTCCTCAGTGGCGTGGTTGCCTTTTGTGAGGATCACAGCCAGGACAGTCATCAGCAGGCCTGTAGTGGGTACACTTTCTTTGTCAGATATTCTTGCAACCTGGTCTAAATCTAGCTTGTTGACAAGGACATAGATATTCTTGTAAGAATCTACTTCTTTCACATCAAGGCCAAAGATCAATTCCAGGTGATCAGTGGCTTTCTTCAAGACCTCAGAGAACTGATTCTTATTTATCTGACTTACATTTTTCAGGATTTCTACCTTTGTGACAGGCTCTTTTATTTGATACTTATACAGCAGATAGTGCACCAAGATAGCAACCTTCTCATCCACAATGTCCTCTTGGTTGTCCTTAGTGGTCAGCTTTAAGTCCTTTAACATTTCCTCAACTTGGCCAGTGGGATCTTCTTTAGAACTTGTGTATGAAGCAGCAGTAGCACCAGCAGCCATGCCTTTCTCAAACTCTTGACTGCTGGTTTCTCCAGTAGCGCATAACCTCTCAGGAGCATCTGTGGAATGAAGACTTGTAGAAGGTGTCTCCTCTTTGGCTACAGCAGCTTTAGCGCCCAACGCATTCACAGGTTCTTCTCGAGCTTGGCGGCGCTTTTCACGAGAACGATTCTTACTCTTCTGACCACGAGGCATGATGACGCTGAGTGGAAAAAGATGACAGGTGATTCAATGACCTGGAGGAAACAGGATGAAATCATGTCATCCTCTGTAGCAGAGAGATACTACCTTGGTTTTATCTGAGGCCACCTTGGTAGGTTTCCTGAAGGTATTCAACAAGGAATTCATTAGTTTCCTTTTCTCTGATAAGCCTTTCCCCTGAGGGCCCCGTGGGTGTAACTACAGTGTGATTTAGGCCATGGGTCCTTTATCCCTGTGTCTTTCCAGACCTGTCACAGTGTCTAGAAGAATCATACTCTGCAGATCCTCTTCTGTTCTGGGGTAGAGGATACTTTTCTCAATTTATATTCAGGACCATTACATTGGCTTCTAGCTGGACTGATTACCTCTATGGCTAACCATATTGATATTGACGCCCTCATCCCTGGGTGAGAAGTGGAAGGGCAATGCCATTTAACTCTATCAGCTTTGAGATGACTTGGGATGAAAGCAGTGGCAAAACTGTGAGATCTCTCTACTCTGGAGTAGATACACTTGGCAGAGTCCTTATCTTTCCTTTTTGTAGGGCCTGATTTTCTTTCCTCTACTGATCTGAGATTTAAAACCAGGCCTTAACATCCCTGAGGCTAATGAGGAAGAAACTAGGGAGGTCTCTAACATACTTTCCCCAGGAACTTCCATTAGGAATAACACTGATAGGACTCGTTCTTAATGTTCAGGTTCCTCATCAGGACTCCTTGCCTTGGGTGCTACTGTTGGGCACCTTCCCCTGTGCAGATGTAAGGTATGTACCAATCATATCAAGAGCTTCACCCATGTGATATTCTAAAGTACTACTTCGAGGTAAAGACGTTTGATAAGCTTGATATTTATAAGCAAATGGATACAACTTGAGACCATAATATTAAGTGAAATAAATGAGACACACAGGCTTAAATATCATGATTTCTTTTATATGAGAAACCAAAATATAAATAAAGAGCAAAACAAAAGATAACAACAGGTAGGCAGATCTTTTTCAAATAGGAAGTGAAACAAGAGATGGAGAGAAGGGGAGAAAAGAGGGAGCAGGGATGGAAAAATAACTGAAGAAATAAATGGAAATGGAGGTTTTGCAAATGGAAAGGGGATCAAAATTTGAAAGGAGTAGTGAGAGATGGAAGAGGCAGAAGAAAAGGAGAGAATTACGATGTACTATATATATGTACCAACTCCCCTCAGTAAACATAATCTTATGGATTTGCAAATAAATAGTAGTTAAAAAAGAAAAAAGCATAACACTTGAAGCAGTCTGCCACAACAGTGTGTCTGTTGAACAGTCTGGTCATAATTTCAGGTGAAGAAACTGATACTCTATAGGTGTCAAAACTTAGTTGGAGCCAGGTGTGGTGGTGCACGTCCGAAATCCCAGCACTTGGCTGGCTGAGGTAGGAGGATCGCCATGAGTTCAAAGTCAGCATGGGCTGTATAAGCCAATTCAAGGCTAGCCTGCACTACACAGAAAGACTCCCCCCCCAAAAAAAAAAACCACCAAAACAACCCCCTACCACCAAAAAAGAAATAGAGAAACGGCCGCAGATTGTGGAGGTGTTCTACCCGAAGCCGCAAATTAAGTGAGAGGGCACTTGTGGTTTACAGAGATAAAAATGGCTGACATGGCTGACGGCAAGAGCACGGCTAGTCCTCCGCTGTTCTAAAAGGCGGTTTCCATAGAGCTCAAGCAGAGACATTTCACTTATGCGTGTCAGTGCCAAGCTAGGCACGCGTGTGCTGCACCCCTGAACTCGCATGGGCAGGGCCAGTCAGGCCCGCCATTTCTCGCCAGCCCAGCTCGCCGCTTCCCAGGGCCGCGGCAGATTCCGCGCTTTTGGGGGGGGGGTGCCACGATGATAGGGGAGGAGAAGTTCCACGGAACTCGCGTGAGGCCGTTTTATTTGACCCAGATGACTCTCCTTTTTCCCCGGGGGCAATAAACCCTAGTTTAATTCGCTTCTCACCCCCTCCCTTTGCAGCAGTGGAAATCCGCCGGCTGCACATATGGCGGCGACTCCTTACCAGAACCTTCCGAGGCGGTCTTCCGGCACGAGGCCACAGAGCCTTTGGTCCTCAGGGACAGCAGTCGCTTCCCACTTTAATATCCTTACCTTCTGCCAAGGCCTGATTTCTCCTGCTACTAAACCAGATGCCACTTCTCTCACGACCAGGACTCGCCCCAATGGACTCCAGAAATCGAAAGCAGCTGCGTCACACAGTCGGACTTTTACGACTACGGGTGGGTTGGTCCGACGCAGAGCGTCACCCTGTGGTGCCTCCCCCTGCTATGGAGTGGGTGGAAATTTCAATTCACTTCCGGTGGTAGCGGCATGTTTGGGTTTCTGATTGGCTAATAAAACGATCCATGGGAGAACAAAAAAAAATCCCTTCACAATTAGTTCCATACAGTTTCTCAAGCCGATCCCTTGAAAACATTGTGATTCCATTCTAGGTGTGAGATGAGATGGAGAAGTTGCGGTGCAAGGTAGGCAGCCCGAGGTGGCTCTAAAATGTCAAAAAAAATGCACAGTGGCTATGTAGATGGCACTAGCCAAATTTAGACTTTCTGTAATTTTGTGTTCTAGGGCAGTCACTTTCCGAAACCACATTATGTGCATGTACGTATAGAAATCGTATGGAGAAACGCATTAATTTGTAAAATTAACATGCATAAATAATTATAACAATAATAAAAAGATCGACTTTCGAATTTGCATAATTTTGTGATACACAGAGCTTTTGATCCTATGTACCATGGCAATATACTATGTATTGAAATTCATTTGAGATTTTATCTTCAGTTATAACAAATATATGCATATCCTAGCATTCCTGCTTTGAGCAGCAAGGCTCTTAATTTTAGTGGTCTGTACACTGTTGTGTAGAAGCCACTTATTTATTGGAATAATCCACGACTTTTTCTTTGAGTTTTCTAAAATGATGACTATATTTTCACCAACTTTCTTATCTTTCTCTCTCTCTTTCTCTCTCTCTCTTTTCTTTGTTTTGAGACAGGTTTTCGCTTTGTACTTTAGGCTTGCCTTGAATTCTCTATGTAGCTCACCCTGGCCACAAACAGCCCTCTTCATACCTCAGCTCCTGAGTGTTGGGATTAAAGATGTGTTGCACCATGCCTGGCATTTTTTTTAATCGGTACCAGGGATCAAACTCATGACCATGTGCTTGCAAGCCAGGTGCTTATGCCACTGAGCTAAATCCCCAGCCCAGCATTTTTAATATTTATAAACTTTGTTTACATTTTAACTTTTATCTTCTGATTTTTTATTTTTAATTTTTTCTGAGACAAGATCTAGCTATGTAGCTCAGGCTGACCCTCAATTTGCCACTATCTTCCTGTCTCAGCCTCTGAAGTACTGGAGTTACAAAGGTATGTGACATCCCACCGGGCCCAAACTTTTATCTTGTGGCTTTCCTTCCTAATACTGTACTGTTATGCCTTCCTTACTTACATGGGAAGACTTCTAACTGTTCCTCTTTCACATTTCAGTTTGAATGGTATTGGTTTTAGGAAACAGAATTTCCATTCTAATGTTGATTGGCTAAGTGCTATTAAATGCACTTACATGAAAAATGTTGCCCTCAAATTTTGTCTTCACCTTAGCATATGATCAAATACCTTTAAGAAACTGATTTAATAATGTATTAATATTTTATACTATTTACCTCTAATATTGAGAAATCTTTACATGACTTGGTTGCAGCCTGTATTTATTAGTAAACTGTACTTATTATGCACTTATTTAAGATCTTTGCCTCTACGTGGATAAACTTAAGTTCAGCATTCTTTTTTCTCAGGGGATCCTCAGGTGGTTTTCTCATCAAAAAAAAAAAAGCTAGTCTGGGAAAATGAGTTGAAAACTTTTGTATTTTTGGTGCACTTTGGAAGTATTTGCATGAATGGTTGTTACTTTTTTGCTGATTATTTGGTAGAACTGCCCCAAAATTGCCTGATATTGAAATATTTGAGGATGGCTGGAGCTTTGATTACAGTTTAACTTTGTGTTGTTCAATTACAGTTTTCTATTTCTGCTTAAACCAGTGGAATCATTCATATTTTTCTAAGTGATGATCTCTTTGCATTTGTGATTTCAAATTTAAAGGTTTTTTATATTCCTTGTATTATGGAAGTTCTGAAACATATTCAACATACAGAGAATATACTTAACACTCAGAATCAGCAATCTTCAAGATATGGCTGCATAGCCAAACTGGTTCCATTTATATGCACAATTGTCATCATACCTACCATTGAAAGGATATGAAACAAATCCTGTACATTATGTTATTTCACATTTAAATATTTCAGTATATATTTCTAAAAGATATAGCCATAAACAAGATTTACTCGTTCTGTTTTAAAAATTTACTTCCTAATTTAATCAAATGTCCAGTTATTTTTCATGTTTACTCAAACTAACTTATTCACATAAATTTTTTCCTTGAACATGGGTCCAAAAGAAATCTAATTTTTGTCATTGCTTTTTATGTCCATTAATTTATAGATTCTTTCGCCCATGAAATACATGCATACATTACCTCTTTTACTTGTAACATTTTTTGTTAAAAACCATACAATCACTTACATTCTGTCTAGCTTCACATGGTCTAAATTTTGCTGATTTGAATAGTAGTGTCTCTCCTTTGTATTTTTTAAATTGGTTGACATTTTTCCTGACAGAGTTCTTATTCCTTTTGTTCCATTATTCTTTCTGAGTTTATTACATGAAATCTATCTTTACTTAGATATCATTCATTGTCCACCATTCAGTAATATTATTTTTGTGTTCTCTCATAATACTTAAACTCTCATTGTTTCTATACTGTATTCAAAGTTGTGTAACACTTATCATTAATTTTTCTGTCATTGTTTTGCAGTTGATGACACCTATAAAATTAACTGTTGTATAAATATTTTCAAAAAGGCTTTTGTTAGTTGGCTCTCCTATCTCCTAATAATCATTACTCAGGTTATTCTTACTGATAATGATCTATTTTTTGTGTTTATTGTGGTATTTATTTCTCAATTTTTTTTTGGTATCAGGGATCAAACTCACGACCTCATGCTTGCCAGGCAGGTGCTTAAGTCACTGAGCTAAATCCCTGGCCCCAGTATTCATTTCTAATTTTGTGATTTTTTTTCATGTTGTAAATATTTCTGTTTATTTTATTAAATCTTTTCAAAGCTATTAATATTACTCTGGGTAGTACTTGGGCTGCTTTCCATAGACAATGGTAAAACTTTAAATGTAGTGCTTTGGAGAGCAGAATATATCTCTATTATCTATGCTTTGGAATTTTTGAATATATGTGCAAGTACTAGGGAGACAAAAAAGATTTTTTAAGAGAATACAAAGATAAGGAGAGAAATGGACTTATTTAAAGGAGGTTTGTGTTCTCACAGGTGTTTTACTTTTTTTTTCTAATATAAGAAATTTGGACATATTTAGCTCTAGTCAGTGAGTTCTTCACCTTATTTTCCTATTTCTTAGATATTTTAGGGGTTTATTTGATTTGTTTACATATAATTACTTCCTAACATATTTGATCATATTTAAACATATTTGAAAGCTCAAAACAAAAATACTTGATCATAATTAACCATATTTGAAAGCTCAAAACAAAAATACCACTTCTTTTAGCAGCACTTTTAAAATAAAGTATGGATAACTTTTTAAAGTCAGAATTGCTACAAAATAATCATGCAAATAATTTAACCATGTAAGTATTAACAATAAACACTCACTAGTACAATGACAGAGGCACACATTACTGTGTAATTACCATAAACTTATAAGAAATGTTCAATGAAATATTTAAACAAAAGAGAACAATAAACTAACTCATGAGAAACATGTTTATGTGAGTTAAAATAATTACATACAGCAGTTATAAGACCTAAGCCCCAAAGAAGACAGTGTAATACAGAATGTCAGAAACTGGTACTCTGCCTAGGCATTATTAAGAAGGCTTAGGGTTTTTTTGTTTTGAGCATTCATCTCACAGATAGCCAAGGCTTCACTCACAATGGGCTATTCTTCTTTGAAATTGGTTCTTGTACTGCTCACTGCACTTTACAAATACATTTGATGTGCTTATTTTGTCATATAGATTGTAGTTTAATATTCACCTTTATTTTGTAATCACAAACCAACTATTAAGATTTAAGATCATTTTAACAAGTAATCTCTGCAACAAGCATTCTACTTCTGCGCTGATACTTCTGCTATCTTTGTATAATCAATGACTTTATGGTCACTCTTTCATTCATGTCTCATACCCTAATATTTATCACACCTTTAATCTGTGCCTCTTTCTCCCCCCCACCACCCCTGGGGATTGAACTCAGGGCCTTTGTGCTAAGCTGCATCTCCCACCATCATTAGTTTCAGTTTCAGGTTCAGGTTCAGGTTCAGGTTCAGGTTCAGGTTCAGTTTCAGGTTCAGGTTCAGGTTCAGGTTCAGGTTCAGGTTCAGGTTCAGGTTCACTTTTACTTTTACTTTTACTTTTACTTTTACTTTTACTTTTACTTTTACTTTTAGGTTTTCTTTTTCTGTTTGGCACAGGATCTCACTAAGGTGATAAATTGCCCAGGCTGAGCACAAGCTTGTGATCCTCCTGCCTCAGCCTCCCAGAATGCTGGAATTATAGGTACAAACTCCATGCATGGCTCTGGAAAAAAAAATATAGAAAGAAGTAGTGTATTCTTATAAGTAATTAGGCGAGGAGCTCAGAGTAATGTGGTTCATTACTCCAACTTCAATTTATATCTCAGAAAGTGTATTTATAGGTTCGTGTTATGTATAATTTAACATATAAATTATATACACATAGAATTTTATGAAGTATATCTTAAACCTTAGCTAATTACTAATCAGGTTTTCATACTTAGTAACAATGGTTGTACTTGTGATTACTTGAGATTTTGGGCATATGAAATTAGTTTTAAAGAGAAAATAAATATTTCCATCATCATAACAACTATCAGCTTTTTCGTTTTAAATTTTACTTATAAGCACTTTTAAGTATGCTGCCTAGATATTAGGTACAAATGTTACCATTGCCCTTTTCATGAGTTTCTGTGTTGGCGCAAAGGAACAGTAGGACAGGAAATACAGATTTCATACATCACTTAACTCATATTATTGTGAGAAATATCCCAAAGTCTGTTTTATAGTGGTTACTTTTCTCTGGGTATTAGGGTCTAGGTTTGGACAGAATGATGTTGGCACTGTGTTTCTAGGACATGTATGAGTATTACTAATTTATTGAGCTTCAGAAATTTCTTAGAGAATGAAATATATACTCTGATTCTTTCCCAAAATCCTAATAAAGACATCAAGTGCAAATGTGCAAAAATAATTGACTAAAACATGTACTTATTATTTAGGCTAGTCTTGTGCTTTGGTGGTAAAAATCATTTATGTCACTCAGAGCCTTAATCCTACCAGTGTCTGTATGCTGACCAATTCTGGGCTCAGAAAATTAATACTGTTGCTGATTTCACCCTAGCAAGCGTCGCACTAGCATAGATAACTACAAGGTGGAATCAGTAACACTGCTGCCCACATAGATGCAGGATTTTATGACAATATTTGTTGCATCACTTAGGAATGTAAACGCATGTGTCCTTTTCCCTGAAATAATACATGTTTGAAATTGTGCGGCACATAACATTTTTTAAAAATCCTGCAGAAGACAGTAGGACAGGAACCTTTGATAGAAGCCATGCAAATTTTCAGTACTTATGCTTCTCCCATGTAGTTTTGATTATATATGTATATATGTGTATAGTGGATTATATTGTGAAAATTATGAATAGAATAAATTTATTTCTTTAAACGTAAAAGAAAGAAGAATGCTTAGGAGTGTATCTCAGTGATAGAGTGCTTACCCAGAAAATATGAGGCCCTGGGTTGAGCCCCACTTCTGAAAAAGGGAAAAAAATTAGATAGTAGTAAATTCTTATAAGTAAAGGAGCTAAGAATAATGCAGTTTGCTACTCCAACATTGTGTTTACATATCAAACAGAAATTGTATTTATATTCATTTATTATGTATAATTTAATAAATAAAATATATTCACATAATTTAATATAAAGTATACTTATATTTTATATATTATGTGTAATATATATTTATGTGCTTTGACACATTTAAAATAAAATAAACATAAAAAATGATAATATTTCAAAATGGATTTTACATTTATCATCATTACTTAAACTCAGTGAGTTTGATGTTTTATTAAAATGTATCACTACCAATAGATGAAATTTTAGTAAAGCAATTTTGATAAATAACATATCAAAAGTATATTTCTTGCTTTACTTCCTATCCTGTATTTCAAGGTAGTTAATTTATTTGAAGAAGTTCAAACTAGTGATATTAAATATTACTATAAAACAAAATAAGCTTCTGCTCTTATCCATGTTTTATTTTGTGTTTTTGAGACAAGGTTCACTATGCAGTTCAGGCTGGCATTGAATTCACTTTGTAGCCCAGGCTTGCCTTGAACTCACAGCAATCCTCCTGCCTCAGCCTCCTGAGTGCTGGGATTATAGTTGTGTGACACTACCCCTAGACTTTCATGTTTATAACAGCACAGATCACAATAGATGAATCTTGGAATTGGCTTATACGCCCATCAACAGGTGAATGCATAAAGATAGTGTGTATATACACAGGAATACTATTCAGCCATAAATAAGGATAAATTTGAGTTATTTGTAGGAAAATGGATGAATATTGAGACTGTGATGCTAGTGAAATAAATTAATGCATAAGGCTAAATATTACATAGCTTGTATTGTATGGGAAACTTAAAATATAAATAATTTAAAGAGAAAAATAACAGATAGATGATAGGAAACAGGTAGGTTGATACTGGGGGAATGGGATGCAGGTTTGGATATGGGGTAGATGGGAAGGCAGTGGGAAGAAAGGAAAGTAAAAATCACTAGCTGTGATATGCATTACTTCCCCAAGATGAACTCAATTAGTACATTTGACAAACATACCCTAATGAAAACAAAATAAGAGTAAAACGAAAAGTAAAATTTACACCTTGTAAAGGCTCTTAACGTTTTTGTGATTAGGAAAGAACAGAGATAAGTGATTGATAACAAGAATTGTAGGGTCTCAGGTTTTGCCCTTCTGGCAAGATGCAAAATTAGCCTGTCTCAGATTTATGAAGGCATAAAGCTCTTGGGTGAGTGACAAAAATCTTGTATTATTCATAGCGATAGTAGTATCCAGAATATTAGAATTTTCCTATACTGATTCTACAAGCCTTAGTTCCCACAGAGTGGTGTAAAAGAGTGGAATGATGCCAATCCAAATGGTGGGCTGCATTGTAAGAGAGGAACCTTGCACATAGGAAGCCTGAATTTTGTGTAATAGTAAGCATGCCTTCCCGCTGCTCTGGAGATGTTACATTTATCTTTTGAGGTTTCTCTCACAAATGTCTTTGAAAAGAATGATTGGTAACCAGTGTCTCAATTGCAAAAGGTACAGAAACGCACTTTACCAATAAAAAATTGTCCCCTAACAGTTACATAGTCTATTATATTCTGTTTTATTTTGTCCTATCTATTTTGTTCGATGTATTTATTTATTTTCAATTTTAAGGAGAAAAAAAAATAAAAGTACAATAGACCAAAGTTTTAAAACAGGCTAATAGGAAAGTGACAATAAATAATACATTGCATATTTTTATCTGCATAGTAGTTACTCAGAGTACAAAATATCAAAATTAAATATTGTCCAACGTTAACACAAATTTTTCTTTTCAGTGAGCTAAGAGAAACTAGCTGTATAACTATCTTATCTGTCTTGTGCATGTGTGTGTGTGTGTGTGTGTATGACTTTTGTTTTCTTTTGGCTTACTTCCTCTTTCCTTTTCCCCATCAGTTTATCTTTGTTTTTGGACAGTTTCTTCCCAACTCACAATATTTGCTGTACATTTTGGATCTTACTTTCTTGTTCAGATTCTCACACTAGTGAGACATGTTCTATTTAATCGTTAAGGTCACATGGTTATTTCACCTAGTTAAACCTAAACATTTAATGAGCTAATATAAATGGATTTAATTGGGGGGCACCTTTACACAAATGATTGTCCCATTTAATCCATTTTCTTAAGATTCATATACATATCATATTTAGAAGAAAATACACGGATCATCTATTAAAGTTCACAAGAGTAAACTAGTTTCAAGTATTATATGTTTGAATGAGAAGTTACTTATAAATTTGCCCATCATTGTTAATTCTATTCCAGATGAGTTTCCTCTGTGCGGATGAGCTATAAACCTGACCCTGCTTTTTCTTTTTTAAAGTTGTCTTTTGTTTGCAGTGGACACATATCAATTATACAAGGCCCTAAGCTTTTCAGTGGCAGTTATAAGCAATCATTCTCTGCCTTAATGAAACATATTTTACAGCCTCTAATATCCCTGGAAAAATGAATCTATGAGATATGCAAATACATAAATGCTCAGTACTGTTCTAATGGGAATGTTTTTGGTTAAAGGAAGACTTTTGAAGTATCAATTATAAAATCAGATTTAAAGATTTAAAGCTTTACAATTTAACATTCTAGTTTTTAAAAATATCATTACCATCCCCCACAAATCCTGATGATTGATCACAATCACCTTAGGATTACATAGAAAATGCCTGCACTTGTATTGTTCAACCCACTAGATGAGATTTCTTTTCTGGGAAGTTGAGGGTATGCTTCTTGGAGCAAATAGTCTTCAGATCAACTGAGATTACGGATGTACACAAAACTACCAAAAATCTTCTGGTTATTATTATGTCACTTATCAGAATGTGTTGAAGCTATATTTCAGAACCAAATATAGTCTTGTTAAAACTGCCTATAAAATATTCCCAAAACATCAGCTCTGCATCTAAAAGTTCATAAGCCTAAAAAATATTGAATATACCATATTAAATTGACGATTCCTTATGATTAGTTTTGTTCATTGTTACAAATTTATAGATATAACAATAATTAATGCACTTAAGTGAAAAAATACTTTCTTAAAACTCACCATGAGGACATGAGTACAAAAATTCACACTTAAAAATATGAATACAGATTTCTGCTTAACATTGACTTAAAAACAGGCAGTGAGTAGAGTTGCATCAATCCTGCCCAACTGCCTCAAAAAATATGTGCACTGTTACAATAAAAACAATTCACCAGCTGTTTATGTAAAAATTATTTGATGAAAAACAAGCACGACCATATGGCACTTTAGCTCTGCTGTGGGAGCATGAAGAATAATTTTTAGGCTGTAGTACATAATGGTCATGCTAAGTAGGGTGTCAACTACTGCAACTGCATTGCATTAATAGTTAATCTGTCCTTTTATCCTCTAAGTACTGACATTTCTCAACAGCTTGTAGTTTGGAAATATGTTAGCAACTCATTGATTAATAATTAAAATTTTGGAAATGACAAAAGATAGGATGTGATGTGGACATTCACAATATTCATTTGCTAATTGAAGATACTATTTAAATAATGGCGTGAATGTGATAGGCCAGCTGGTTTTCATTTCTAGTCCCAAAACTATGAATATGTTGAAAGCATTGCGTTGAGTTAGAAAAAAAATTAACTAGAAGAGATAATTTGTGGAAGAGGCAAATCAACAAACCCCCTTGCATTCCATCCCTAGTATATAAGACTTGTACCTTATGCTTTTATATTCTTTGCAATTTCTATAATCTTCAGATCACAGATACACAACTAAGACAAATCTTCTGCTTATTATATCACTTATCATAATTGTGTTGAAGAACTATTTCAAAACAAAATAAATTCATATTTAAACTGCCAGTAAAACAGTCCAAATTATAGCGGTTCTGCCTCTAAACATTCATAAGTGTCTAAAAATAAAAGCATTGTACAAAGTTAGTATATCATTAATGTTTGCTGAATAGGATCCTCTTAGAAAAAATGAGTTAGGAATGGAGATCATTGAGTCAGCTAAATTTATTTAGAACTTCTAGAATATTTCAGATCATACCTCTTATTCTTTGCATAGGTTTTATACTTATTTATTATATTAATAATTCTGATATTTAATTCTCACATTACTTTTGTTTTATTTCTGTTTTTACATATTTAGATATATAGCCCAGTGGAAAACAAAATCTGAATGGCTTACCTCTCATTCAGCAAATGGAGAACTTGATTTCAGATGCATGAAGACAAGGTGGAAACCAAAATGGAGAAGTAAGACCCCTAGGTTACAATCCATTCATTTACCTTTGTATGTTTTGGTCAGTATATTGAAAAAGTTTTGTTTCTTGACATGTTACTCCACCATTTATAACTTCCTAATGTCAGTTGAGTGTTATGGTGACATTCGTAACTATTAAAAAAGAAAAAGTACTATTGCAGTGATAACTCTGTAATCAAAGTATTGCAAAAATTCTAATTCTTATTCTGTATGAAGCTTTCATGCTTCATTTGATGAATTAATGCCTAGTTTAGACTCATGACCTATGTGGTTTTATTCCTGATACACTTCCAGAACAAGTTTTTAAATATTTGAGAGATTTAAAACTACATATTAAGGAGTTTCAGAGTGGCAAAGATTTCCTTGTTTACAACTGTTTAACATAATGAATATATAGGAAATTTTGTGTCAAGGGTTACAATGAAAAAAATGCAAACACTTGTATGGATACTTACCGTACTTAGGATACATACCTGTTATTCACTCATGGAATATAGCAATCATAATCAATATGGATATAATATCAAAGTCAATTAAAAGAAAATTCTAAAAAGCAAAGGAATTACGTTAATATCAACACAGATCATGAGGCCCCAAGGCTTAGTATTTGAATGGAAGAGTAAACAAATATGGCAATCATAGTAATATCAGTACTTAGGCAATGATAATAGCGAAGAAGAATGCTCATAAAATTAGAAAAGACTATAGGATATTAACACGATTATTCCTCTGTGTTACTATGTTTAAGAAACATTAACTGTTTTCAGTTGTGTTTGGCTCTTTTGCAACACAAAATCTATTGAAAAGATAAATTTCCAATAGTGAACATCATTTTTAAATAATTTTAATAGTATATGATGAAAATGATTGATTTTTACCAATTCAGAATGTTTTTATAGAATAGACTTGCTTGTATGTTGACTACTGGAAATGGTATTTTTAGTAAAATATATATTCATATAATTTTGAGGATACACACGCAAAAAAAGAAGAAAATTATGAACATTGTTATGTATAGAAACCACAATGACCCAGCTAGTTTAGATGATTGGAATTGTTGAATTAAAATGCAATCATTAGGCCCGTTAGTGAAATAGAAGTCATCTGGCATTAAAAATGAGAATGCTTTAGAAGAAGGATTGAAATTTAAGATTTATTAATATAAGTAACTATTATATTTGAAATATAATATCAATTATATACTCTGACATTTATATTCTGATGCTTATTTTAAAAAATAAGGAATTTGTATCAACTCATGTTGAATTTCCTACCAAGAGATTACATATACCGATGTTTTAAAGTTGATTCAGTGTTTTCAATTTTCAGTAACATTGTTTAGATAGTTTCCAATCTATATTTTATTCTCTAATTTGCATTATATACAGAATTTACATTTTGTAGTTAGATATATCATTTGTAATTTTCATATGATTTTGGTATTTAAAATTATAAAAGTTGTTCAGTCTCACACATATTATTTAATATTCTTCCCATACTTTTTGAAGTTTCAAATCTATGATACACTTTTCAGGTAAAATTCATAAACAGTTGGATGGCAGGATGGATTTTGCCTAGAATTTTTCTAATTCACACAGTGAGGATTTTGTGACTGTTGCTTTCTTAGAGTGCATGTATGTGTGCTTATAAACTTATTATGCAAGTATCTTATAGATAAAAGCAGAAATAAGAACAAGTCAGAAGTATAGTTTGATGATTTTGCACAAGCTAAACACATTTAAGTAAAGATCATCCCTATCCAAAAAATGACCACAGTAGGCAGTACTGAGAAAAAATGTTGCAGGCATGCCACCATGTGTTTTTGTTTTTATTTTTTTTTATATATTTGCGGTACATAATCGCTGAACTCAGTGTGAGGAGTTGGTGTACATACATTAACACATCTTAGGTTTTTATAATTCCCCTTTCCTTACATCATGCCCCCCTCCATCACTTGGTCACGCTCCCATTTGCAAAAGCTCTCTTTGATTTGTACCATCTATCTTGAACCATCTATCTTTTATTTTTCTCTTTCTTTTACCAAAAGCAGACCAATATAATATAGCATATTGATCTTTTTTTCTCTGAATGTTATGCTTTATTTTAATTCATTTAAAATGTGGTGCACATATATCACTGTGACACGATTTTTAATTTTTCTGGGAAAATACCCAGGAGGGTAATAGCTGGATTGAATGGAACTTCCAATCCTAAATTTCTGAGGAATCTCCATACTGATTTCCAGAATGACTGCACCAGTCTGCACTCAAACCAGCAGTGGAGAAGTGTTCCTTTATTCCAGTATCCTTGCCAATATCGTTATCAGTTGATTGCTTGATGGCAGCCATTCTTTCCAGAGTGAGATGAACTCTCAATGCTGCTTTAATTTGAATATCTTGAATGACAGATGATGATGAACATTTCTTCATATATTTATTTACCATTCATATATCATCGTCTGAGAAATGTGTGTTCATCTCAGTTGCCCATTTTTGAAGAGGGTCTTTGAATTTGGGAGGCTGGATGTTTTTCAACTCTTTATATTCTGGACAAATGTCCTTTGTCTGAGGGATTGTTGGCTAAAATTCTTTGCCATTCTGTGGATTTTCTTTTCACTTTGTTGTTGATTTCTTTTGAAGTGCAAAAACATTGTAGTAATATAGATCCCAATTGTTGATTCTTTGAAGTATTTCCCATGTGGTTTGTGTTTTATTCATGAAATTTCTGTCTACCCTATGTCTCCAAGATTTCTACCTACCTTGTCCTCCAGTAGATTACTGTTTCTGTTTTAGTATTTAGATCCTTGATCCATTTTGACTTTAGATTAGTGTATGGTGATAGGCATGGGTCTATTTTCAGTCTTTGGCATGTGGAAAGCCAACTTTTCCAACACCATGTATTAAAGAGGCTATCCTTCTTCCACTGACTGTATTTAGCCCCTTTGTCAAATATCAGGTGACTGAGTGTCTTTGTTGTGGTGTTTGCATCTTCTAATCTTTTCCATTGATCATCATGTTTCCTTGCCAGTAACGTGCTGATTGTATTATTTTGGCTTTGTAGTATAGTTTCCAGTCAGGAATTGAGATGCTTCCTGTCTATTCTAGGTTTCTTCTGTTTCCAAATGAATTTTAGAAATATTTTCTCTAGATCTGTGAGGTATGTTAGTGGTATTTTGATTGGGATTGCATTAAATCAGCATAACAATTTTGGGAGTATGGCCATTTTCACAATGTTGGTTCTGGCTAACCAAGAGCAAGGAATATCCTTCCATTTTCTAATATCCACTGCAATCTCCTCTTTTAGAGTAGTATAATTTTCAGCATAAAAGTCTTCTACATTCTGGGTTAGGTTGATTCCTAAGTATTTCATTTTTTAGGTGCTTTTGTGAAAGGTGGTATTTCCATAATTTCTCTCTTGGTGAGTTTTTTGTTTGTGTACTTCTAAGTGTTGAATTTGTATATTACCTCTAGTAGTCTTTTAATGGAGTTTTTGGGGTCTTCTATGTAGAGCATCCTGTCATCTGCAAATAATGATAATTTAGTCTTGTTTTCCTATTTTTATGCCTTTTATGTCTCTCTCTTGTCTGATTGCTCTGGTGTATTGTATTTATTGTTGTGTGTGTGTTAAACCTTCCCCGCATTCCTGGAATAAATCCCACTTGGTCGTGGTGTATAACCTTCTTGATGCTTTGCTTTATTCTATTTGCCAATATTTTATTGAGAATCTTTGCATCAATGATCATTATTGAGATTGGCCAATAGTTCTCCTTTTGGGTTGGGCCTTTCTCTGGTTTTGGTATCAGAGTGATATTTGCCTCCAATAATGAGTTAGGGAGGACAGCTTCACTTTCAATTTCATTGAAGATTTTAAGGATTATTGGCATTAAATCTTCTCTAAATTTCTTGTAGAATTCATCCATGAATCCATCAGGACCTGGACTTTTATTTGTTGGTAAGTTCTTAATTACTTTTTTATTTCAGTAGCTGATATTGGGCTATTCATAAATGTTATTTTTTTTATTGAGCTTTGGTAGGTCATATGTTTGTAGAAATCTGTCCACTTCCTCTGTGTTTTCTACTCTATGTGAGTAGAGATTTTCAAAGTAGGTGTTCATGATCTTTTGAATTTCCATGGGATCTGTGGAAATTTTCCTTTTTTCAGTCATTATTGCATGAATTTGAGTTTTTTCTTTCTTTTTCTTGATAGGCTTGGCTAGCGGTTTGTCCATTTTGTTTATTCTCTCAAAAACCCATCTCTTTGATTCATTAAATCTTTGTTGTTTTTTCAGTTTCAATTGCATTAATTTCTGCTCTGATCTTTACAGTTTCCTCTCTTCAGTGAGCTTTGGTTTTGGTTTTGACTTGCTTTTCCTTTTCTAGAAACATGAGATGTAGCATTAGGTTATTTATTTGTGCTTCTTCCATTTTCTTGAAGTGACTATTATTGCTATATATTTCCCTCTTAGGAGTGCTATTGTTGTGTCCCATAGGATACAGTATGTTGTATGTGTGTTTTCATTGTATTGAAGTTATTGTTTTATTTCTTCTTTAATTTCATCTATAACGCACCAGTTGTTCAGAAGGTTGTTATTTAATTTCCATGTATTTATGCAGGTTTTGCAGTTTCTTTTGCAATTCATTTCCAATTCTAGTGTGCTATGGTTACATATTATGCATCGGATAATTTCACTCCTCTTGCATTTACTTAATAATGTTTTATAAGTTAATATATGGTCTATTTTGGAGCATGTCCCACGTGCACCTGAGAAGAATGTACATTCTGATGTGGATGGGTGGATCACTCTGTAAATATCCAATAAGTTCATTCACACAGGTATGATTCAGTTCTCTTATTTTTTGCTGACTTTTTGTCTAGTTCATCTATCTATTTGTGACAGTGGGGTGTTAATTTCACTTGTTACAATTGTGTTCTTGTATTTGGTTTTTCATGTCCATTAGTATTTTTCTTATATAATTGGGTGCTCCTATATTTAGTGAAAATATATATGAATATATATTTATAATTGTTATTTCTTCCTCTTGTAGTTTTCCACTTACAAGTATGTAGTGGCCTTCTTTATCTCTTTAAATAATTTTAGGTTGAAGTTCACATTGTCTGCAAACAAAATATCTACCATTGCTTTTTGCTGGGTTCCTGTTTCATGGAATACTGTTTTCCATCATTGGAGTTTTAATCTATGAGTTTCTTTTTGAGTCAGATGTGTTTCTTGAATACACATATTGTGCAACCCTTTTTCTTGATCCATTCTATAAACCTGCTTCTTTTGATAGGTGAATTGAGCCCATTTATAATTATGGATATCACTGATATGTGTTGGATTGACTTTGCTATATTGTGTTCCTGTTGTTGGTTTTCTGCTTTTTTCCTTTGTTTAATTTCTTGTCCAGCCTGGTGGCTTCTTTCTCTTATTCTGGAGATTGTGGTCATTTTTTTTCTTTGTTTAATATGTCTTTGATGTATTTTTTGTAGGGTTGGTTTGGTGGACATGAATTTCTTCTGTTGTTCTTTGTCATGGAAGTATCTTGTTTCTCCATTAAATTTGAAGCACAGCTTTGCTGGGTACATCAGTCTGGGTTGAAAGTTGTTTTCTTTAGTGCTTGAAATACTTCACTCCAAGCTCATCTTAACTTGAAGGTTGGGCTGAAGAGCCTGCCATGATTCTAATAGGCTTTCCTTGATAGGTGAGTTGTGTCCTTTCTCTAACAGCTTTTAGTATTCTGTTTTTATGCTGTATGTCTGGGATCTTAATTATTATATGTCTGGCTGTAGATTTATGTTGATTGTGACTGTTTGGCATTCTGTATACCTCATTTATTTGTATATCAGATTTTTTCCACATGTGTGTGAAATTTATTACTTCTGTGAAGAATTTAGTTATATCATTCACATTGACTCCTGCATCTTGACTGATGCCTATTAGCTATATATGTTTCTCTTGGCATCATCTTGAAGCTGCTAGATTTTCATTTCATGCTGCTTTGTTGTTTTTATAAGTTCTACCCTTTCATGTTCTCTACAGTCCTGTCCTCAAGGTCTGAAATTCTATCCCCAGCTTCATTTAAATTGTTTTGGCTGCTTTCAGTAGAATTTTTGTTTCTTGGATATCTCTTTGAATTTTTTTCGTGGATTCTGCTTGTTTTTTGCATTGTTTATTCAAAGTTTCAATCAACTTCCTATGCACCTATATTTTTAAAAAATCTATTTCTTTGTAGCTGTGTTGAGCTACTCATTTACTAATGTTGTTATTTCTGTCTTTACATGAGAAATTATTTCTAACTTGATTTCCTCTATAGCCTTAAGGATTTGTTTCTTTATTTCATTTGCTATCTTTTCAGAGATTTCTGGGGTAAGACTTTTATTTATTTATTTATTTTTTAATAGAGAAAGAAAAGAAAATTTTAAAAAGACAAAATAGAAAAGAAAATAAGAAAAGTAGAATACAGAGTTCAAAAAAATTAACACCATAAAATCACTAGTTGATACATTACATATTGTTAACTTAACAATAGTTGTTAAATTTACAAAGTCAAAGCATAAAAAGTGGCTAGACACTCAAACATCGACAGTAAAAACTCTTCTGTTCAATGATCTAACAAAAGCTCAGTGATATGATCATCTATTTACACACTATATATACCGTTATATCCTTTAAAGCACTTTCCTTCCTTTCACTTTTACAATAATTATTATATCTATTATACTTTTATATCTGTTATACTTTTTGGATACCATTATTATGTCCATTCTTATTAGTTTTTGCATCAGAGAGATAATGTGATATTTACTAATGTGAGTCTTGTTTATTTCACTAATGACAATATTCTCAAGTTGCCTCCATTTACCAATAAAGGCCTCAAGATCCTTTTTATAGCAGAGTAGTATTCCATTGTATAAAAATATGGGGTATGACTTTTAAAGTGCTCCATTTCACTATTGCCTGTTCTTGCTCTTGATGGACTAGATATTTGAGATTACATTTTGCTTTTTAATTTTGTCATTTTCACCCTCTGGGCCAATATCTGGTTATTGAATCCCAATAGTCACAACTGTTGTCAGTGTGTCTCTTAGGGTCCTATTGTGTGGTTGATGTCTGTCCAATTGTTGGGTACATAGTGACTGGAACCTGCCGAGGTCCTCCATCTTGGCGAGGGGACATGAAATTTCCCGTCAAACCAGCATGGCCACTCCAATGCATTTCAAGTTTCTGGGAGTGAGAGTGGGAGCCAAACATACACAGCAGTACTTGGTCTAAGAGATGGGGAGGGTAGCCTAGGGTAGCAGGCTGAACTGGGTGGGCCCTGTGGTCCTCCAGGCCAGTTCGCAGGAAAAGCCTTTCAGGCATAGGTGGAGTACAGTTGTCTGAGAGTGGGGCATGTCCTCTGAGCCGGCACATGGGGAGAGTCTCTATAATCACTTATTTTAAATGTTCCTTTTTTTCACTGAAAAAAAATATGTTCTGTACATTTGTGGGACGAAATTTTCTGTAGTTAGTCCTTATATCACATTTGTTCACATTATTGAAACCTTTATTTTGTTTTATTTTTTTTAATCTGTCAATCTAGAAAGATCTATTAATGTCTCATTGTTATATAGACTTGTCTATGCATTATTTTTTTTTCAGTTTTTGCATATGTATGTAGAGTCAAAGTAATTGAGGAATAATGCTTTAAAAAGGTTATGTCTTCCTAGAAAATTAAGTGTTTGATCATTGAAATGTATTCTGTGTATTTAAAACTGCTTTATTTTTTTAAAACCTGGGAGTGGTGCCTAATGCTTGTACTGCCAGGACTCTGGGAGGCTGAGTCAGGAGGATCACCACTTTGATCCCAGCCTGCATAATTTAGTGACCTAGCAAGACCCTATGTCACAATAAAAAATAGAAAAGTGTTGGGTATGTGTATCATTGAGAAGGCAGTCATCAGTACTGCAAAAAATGCTCTTTTGGTTTAAAATTTATTTTATGCATAACTTGTATATTTTCTATGTTTTGATTAGTGTTTATATAATATTATTTCTCTCATACCTTTTTCAACCTTTCTGTAGCCTTTTCCCTTGTAATTCTCTTGTAAATAGCATCTCATTGATTTTAACATCAAATCTGAATTTATTTTATTTACCTGGCAAATTCAAATCTTTTTAGAATAAGATGATATATTTGATTTTATAAATAAGAAGGTATTGTTTGTTGAATATTTTAACTTCTCAGAAAATTTTGGAAATGTGCATTGTTTAAACTACGTTTACTTCTGTTTTGGACTTACATAGTCTTATTTACTTGGTTTTCAATTCTTTACTTTTTAAATAGTATCAGTCACTATTGATTTAAATGCTCTAAAGAGTCTATATTTAAAATTGATAACATTTATAGTTTTTTCATGCTTCATTATTTTCTACAACTCAAATATTATATTTAGGATCATGTATTTAACTTTAGAAATAATTCTGGTATTTATTATGAAGTAGATGACAATGGATCATCATGATTTTCTGTCAGTGCTTGTCTTTATTTCATGTGCACCAATGAAGGATATTTCTGTGTAATGTCATGCTCTGTTGTAGCCATTTTATTTTAGCACATTGAAGTTATAATTCTATCATCTTCTTGGTTTCATTATTGATGTTGCATTTTTAAAGCTTTTTTTTTGCTTTGATTTTCCACAGTTATACTCTAATGTGCACTTGATTATTTTGCATATCTTTCATGAGGCTTGCTGGATATCATCAGATGTGTTTAACTGATTTTTTTTTAACTTTGGAAACTTTTTAGCTTTTTTTTATTTGATTTCTCTATTCTTTGTTTGCATTCCTATAAATTTATTTTAGAAATTTGTCCCATATACTTTTGTATATTTTTCACCTTATGACTCATTTATGTAGTTTCTTCAGATCCACCTTTCAAATCATTTTACAACAGTGATAAATGTGCTGTAAAAGAAATTCTCTAATTAATTTTGTTCTTTGTATTTTTCAGTTTTAGAACTTCTGATTTATATTTTAAAACTTTCAAGATTACTTTTTATAATTTTCTGTTTCTTGTTGAATTTTCTTTAGTAGTTACCTCTTTGTCATGATTAACTTAGCTGATTTACAGTATGTATGTGTTCATTATTATATCTATTTCAGTGTTATCTATTTCAGTTGTTTTATTTCTTCATGTGCTCTTTTATTTTTTGATTGTATACTGATAATTTTTGCATGCTTTTAAAGAAATTTTATTGTGGAGGGCTGGGGATTTAGCTCAGTGGCTTAAGTGCCTGCCTGGCAAGTGCAAAGTCGCGAGTTCGATCTCCGGTACAAAAAAATAAAAGAAATTTTATTGCGGAATCTGATGCCTAATTTATGTATTTGTGCTAATATCTTTCAGAGAGCTTCATTTTCCCCTACTACTAGGTGTGTGAAGGCACTGGTATTATGTGATTACCATAATCTAACTTCAGGGATTGAGATTTTCTAAGAGTCAAGGATTTAAAACTGTGTTCATTCCGTGCTAGGGCTGATTTCATTCTGTTGCACACTTAATCTCTGAATTCAGGTCCTAGGAACTCTTAAATGAGATTTAGTTTATGATACTGTTATCCATTTTAGCAAGACCTGGAATTCATATTTTGATCTTTTGTCCCTATACAGAATCACAATCATTCCTTGGTCTCTCAGCAGCTTTAGGTTATCTGGCATAGTGATGATGCATATAAACCTAGCTTCCTGGGAGGCTGAGAATCACACATTTCAGGAAATCACAAATTTCAGGCTAGCTGGGCAATTTACCAAGACCCTGTCCCAAAATAAAGATTAAAATCAAGACCGAGGGTGTTGTTGTCAAACACAGCAAGTTTGAAGTGCTGGATACAATCCCTCTTACTGGAGGGAAAAGTAGCAGTAAGTACTGTGAGCACTGCTTTCACGTCTCAAAATTTCTGTCTTCTTTAAGATATTGGGTCTCTACTTTCTCTTGACCTTGTTACTTTTCTGATAATATTTTTTTCTTTTCTGGACTTTGTACTTATGTCTATTGGGGTGGAGATTCTAATTTGCCATCCACCATTCAGCAAAATTTGTGCGATATTTTTAGTCATCTTTTCATACCATTGACACATATTTTGACAAAGTATGCATTCCTTGCATTGTGTTTCTTCTGCATGTAAATTTTCAGTGCAATGATTGCATATGAAACTTTCAGTAGAAAATACAGAAATGAGTGCAAGTTTTGAAAGAATAATATATTGATTAATAGATAAGAATTAATGGATAAGAATTCTGTGGGTTTCTTTTGGTCATTAAATTCCATTTCCATTCTGTAAGTTAAGCAAATATACACTGTTTCTACATTAATAATTTTAAATGTAAATCGTGAAATATATGAGTTAAAGAAAAGGTTAGACGAAAAGCTTAAACACATTTGGGAAATGTTAAGGTGGGTGCTTGTCTATCTCTGGCTGCAGAAAATCATACTTGAAACAAAATTAAATCAACACACAGGGCTTCCTGAATCATGCTACATTTCTCATCTGATTATTTAATCACATTACTTAGCCACTTTTATTGAGCATATATTATGTGACAGGTATCATCCTATGTAGTGGTGATGTAGATCATTTGGTCTCTATTCTCATAGATGACAGAGTTCCAAGACAGCAGTTTTTCAGTAATGAGCTACTTGTAAAACGATCTGGTGAGCGATCTTGTACAGGCAGTGATATAAAGTTTTCTAAGTTCCTGAATAAAAAAGAATTGACTGACAACATCAAAACGGTGAGCAACTGGCATGTCTTTCTTCCTTTCCTAAGTAAGCATATGCCTGAAAGCATAGTTGAAGGCCAATTCCTCTTTTTTCTTCTCTTCTGCTTCCCAAGAAAGACATTATTCGTAGGCTTTTTCCAATAATATATGCCACACTCATGAATAGAATCTCTAAAATAGTCAAATAAAACTTGCACAGATATGACATGTACAAATATGGAAAAAAATGAAATAATAATATCTTTCTAAAAGTCGTTAAAATGCAATGCATTAAATAAATGCAGCAATTGTTTCTTTTACTGAACACTGTTAAAATCTTTAAAGTAACTTTCAAGTACATTTGTGAAATAGTTCATATTTTAGTTTTATGCATTAAGAAAAAATACATGTCATTCTCATTTTAAAATATACTGGCAATTGTTATTATAGCTATTGAGTACATTAACATGTACTATGTCATGTATTCAAATTCCCTCAGAATAGAGCTTTCAAGTAAAAGTTTTCTGCACTGATTTACTTCATATCATAGACTTCTACAATATATTATATAATACTTTTCGTTATTTTTAGTTCATTAGTTGAGCAGAGAAAATTTGGATATAGTAATAAAAATATTTGGATATTTAAATAAAGACAAATGGGCAACATTTTGCAGAAAAGACAGTTTTCAAAACAAATCTATTTCAACAAATAAAAAAATAAGTAATTAAATTATTTGAATTCTACAGTGAGAAAGTACAAAAGAAACAAAATGAATTAACTTAGATCAATGCTGATACATCAGCTAGCCAGATAATTTTATGTGTTCATTTATAACCATTATACTTTAAAAAGTGTTTGTAAATGAGTCTTATTTAAGAATATACTGTTCATTTATAACCATTATACTTTAAAAAGTGTTTGTAAATGAGTCTTATTTAAGAATATACTTCAATTTGTTAATTTCAGTTTGTCTTCTAAACAAAATATGAAAC
Source organism: Hydrochoerus hydrochaeris (assembly GCA_004027455.1). Taxonomy (NCBI): domain Eukaryota; kingdom Metazoa; phylum Chordata; class Mammalia; order Rodentia; family Hydrochaeridae; genus Hydrochoerus; species Hydrochoerus hydrochaeris. The sequence continues at coordinate 104,026 of PVLA01003728.1, forward strand.
TAGACTTTAAAAAATTAACATGACTAATCTAGAGAAGTATGTTAAATATACCATTTCATATATTTAAAAATGCAGGAACAATGTGATTAGCAATTTTTATTATATGATAATTCTTTTGTGTTTACTTATGCATCCAGCAGACTTTTGATGAAAATATACTTTTTTATTTTATAAAAAAAGACAAAATTTCATAACAAAATAAGACAATAATATTAATACCCTATGTATTATTATCTACATAGTTGCTCAGAGTACAAGATGTCGACAAGAAAAATTCTATCTTAAAAAAAAGAAACAGATATGTGAACATAATGTTAAGTGAAATAAATCAGACACAAAAGATTGACTATCACATGGCTTGTCTCATATAAGAAACTCAATATATATATATATATATATATATATATATATGTATATATATGTGTGTGTGTGTGTGTGTGTGCATGTGCGTGTACACACGCATACAAATAAAGATCAAAGTCAAAGATAGATAATGAGTATGGAGAAGTTAATTCTTCAAATTACCTATTCTGTTCTTTTGAAAATATGCTTTTAACTTAAGAAGGCTTTTCTAATGTTCATAGACTTGTAAAATATACTTTTATTACCTTGGACTGGATATAACAAATAGTAATAGAATTAAAATTTACTGATTTTGTAGGTATATGTGTAATTAAATAAGCTTTATGTGCATATCCTGAGAAGCATGTATACAAATTAATTTTTGTAAAATAATGTGTATCCATTTATATGACATTACTTCATTTATTACGTGCTAATGCAACTTTTTAATTTGAATGATGCCATTATTAGATACAACGTGAAGCAAAATAAAATGTTAATGTCTTTATTTCAGCTGACATTTTAATTGTTTCTTGTAATTATGACTATTGGATGATACGTACGTACACTATCATATGTCCATCTGTTGTTAAAAAGAAATTTTAAATAAAAACATACATATCTGTCAGAAAGCAGACGTAAAAAGATAATTAAACTATGAAATTTAACAGAGGAAAGCTAATATTAACAGTATGGTGTTCAAAATGTGCCAGGAGAACTAAAATGATGACCAGAGGCTTATGTGGCAGCCTCGCTTTCTCTACAGGTGAAAAGGACCTTCATGTTAGATAGACAAAAATAGGGGCACTGTTACTAGGGAATAAAAGTAAATGACTTCTGGTCAGAGATGACACTTCAAAGGATCATTGCTGCAAGTCAGAACCGCAGAGGAGATGAAGCCATGGCCAAGAAGCCAGTGAAGCAGAGACAGAGAAAGACAATGGAATCTCCTCTCTGCTACCTTCAAATATTCTGCTAGTGAGTCTCATCAACAGAACTCAGTCACAAATTTATTGATAAATGATAATGACTATGTCCTTGTGGAGCTTAAACATTTAATAAAGAGGGTACAGTATGAGGAAAAAATGGCTCTTACTGCATTCAGGCCAATAAACAACAATCTAGTCAAATAGTAGCTATAATGTTTTTTCTAGTATAATATTTTATTATCAGATTTGTAGAAGGTTAAAAGATGTTAGACTAAAACGACAAAACTTTCAATATTTGCAGGGATTTGAGGTAATCAAGCAAGGTTTAAAAATACTGTGTAAAATAGTTATCTTGCAAAGGATTAATATCCAGAATGTATAAGGAGCTTAGAAATATAACATCGGGGGCTGGGGATTTAGCTCAGCAGCCTAAGCACCTGTCTGGCAAGTGCAAGGTTGTGAGTTTAATCCCCAGAACCAGAAAATAAATAAATAAAAATATAACATCAAAAATAAGTAATTTAAGTAATGGGCCAGTGATCTGAATAAATACTTCTCAAAAGAAAAAATACAAATTACAAACATACATACAGTATATTGAAAATGCTCAATATATTTAGCAATCAGAGAAGTGGAAGTCAAGGCTACAATGGCATGTCATCCCACCTCAATTAGAAGAACTATTAAGGAATATAAACCAACAAACAAAAACACACAAAAAAAATACAAATTCTGGTCAGGATTTGGGCTAAGAGGAGCTCTGATATACTGTTGATAGGAATGTAAAGTAGTACCATCATTATAGAGAACAGTTTGGCATTTCCTCAAAAAATTTAAAGTAGATGTGCCATATGATCAACTGTCACACTTCTGGGTATGTATACAAAGCTAAGAAAAGGAGAATATGAATACCTGAACACATGTTTATTGCAGCATTATTCACAATAGAGAATAAGCCTAGATGCCCATCAATAGATAAATGGATAAAAAGAATGTATCTCTAGCTGTCTGTGTATCTGTCTATCTATGTATCTGTGAATATAACACTATCTCTCTCTCTATCTATCTATCTATCTATCTATCTATCTATCTGGTTTGACCATAAGGAAAATTAAAATTCTACCATTTTCTGTAAAATGGATTAGGTGAACTGAAATAAGCCAGAGAAGTACCACATGTTCTTTCTCATCAAGATTTCAAGAAACTTGCAAGTTTTTTAAATAAAAAATCTAAATATCAAGTACTGGTTAGTAGAGGTTGAAAAAAAGAGGATAGAGAAGATAAAAGGAATGCTGAATTTAATGCATGTATTAAAGTAACACACTGAACACCATTAATACGCACAATTTATTTCAAATTTAAAGAATATACAGTATACCAAAAGATACTCAGTAAAATGAGATGTTAAGCTTTTCTTAAACTTAATAAATAAAAAGTATAAAACAATTAATAAATTTAAAAGTATAGTAACTAAAAAAGTATCTTCCTGTATCATGTAATATATATTCTGCAAAACAAACAATTTACATTCAGTTTTGAATTTAAAACAAGATGATATTGCTACAGTGAATTTTTTTCCAAACCCATTTTATTTCAGGGAGAAAAAGAAAATAAAAACTAAAACAAAATTTCAGAACACATCAATCAGGGGGCAACAATGGTACACACATTGCGTAGTCATCCCCAGCTCATTCACCCAGAGCACAAGACATCTGCATTCGATTCTCCAAACAATACCAGCACAGATCTTCCTCTTGACTGAACTCAGAGAAATCAGAAAGGTATTGTAGCTTGAGAAGAAAGCCAAGTAAAGGTTGAGACAATTCTCAAGAGATTTAAAAGAAAAAATGTTTATGTAAAAAAGAGAGAAATAGATTAGATATTTTTTATAAAAATAATAAAATTAATGTGTTTGGCAATTCGACTTTGAGCATAACATGCTTGTCGTCGTAGCATCCACACAAAGGTAAATAGTTGTGACACGGAAGCAACAGTCAGCTTTAAATATGGGAAATTCTTATTGTAAAAACATGTATACCACATTGTGGAAATCGGCATGTATGTGACAATGTCAACTAATGCAGTAACTTATTCATAAATATTAATAGACCAACACATATGAAAAGCCAGACCTTTGAGGAAAATACAAATTGTGAAGGGGATAGACAAGAGCAAATAAAATAATATAATTGGTTTTTAAATAATACAAATAACTATCTTGATTTAATTATATACATTGTATTATTTTAATTTTACACAGTATTCCATAAACACATAAAATAAAAATAATAATAATACACGAAATAAATAAAAATAGACAATTTAAAGAAAAATGATTCTAAGTAGAGAAACTAGGTTAAACCTAATTCATATCTTGAGATAAGTCTGACATGAATATTGCTTCTATGAAGCAAGAATAATCAGCTATGAAAACAAAAATGATCTGAGGCCTAGAATATATTTTTGGAAATTTAAAATTCAATGAACTGACTAAATTATAAATGAGCACGATTTATGCTTGAATTGCAAATCTAGAAAATTTCTCTGAATAATTGAGACAAAAATCAAGGAAAAGTATGAGACATATTGTAGATATTCAGGTGAATCCATAAGGAAGATGGACAAATCAACTAAAAAAATTCCTAAGCTAATGGAACGACTAAAACTTCAGATTTAAGGGCTCCATTCAGTGTCCAGAAGGATGGATGAAGTAAAAATCGATCTAGCATATTTCAACATCGAGTTTAAAACAGGAGATAGCAATAATGAACTCGACATTTCAAAGTTAGAAGAACGTCTGTTTTTTCAAGAAAGTCTCTTTAACCATAAAGAAATGGTGAATTTTTAAGGACATGGATATAGTCAACTTGCTTTAAACATTATATGATATATATATATATATATATATATATATATATATATATAGAGAGAGAGAGAGAGAGAGAGAGAGATACATATATATGGAAACATGCTATTCTATTAATATGAACAATAATATTTTCATTTATCAGTTAAAATTCATTTCAATAAGTTTAAAATCATACAAATTTCAAAGGTGCAAAAATTGTTTAATAACAAAAGAGAATTGCAGGAGATAACAGATAACATTCTCATCAAAAGTATAAGCTGTTCAAAGAAAATACATCTATCTTGAGTTTCTCTGGAAAATAACATTTATAAACAAGAATTCTATACAAAATTGTATCATTAATAAGTAATGAATGTCAAACAAATATATTTTCAGACACTTCCAAAGAGAGAAATATAACACATCTGAGACATTGCCCCAGAAGACTTTTCACCAAAATAGAAAATATGGCAACATGCAGTGTAAGAGTCATTGGCATTAGAGTGTGACAAAATAATTTTAAAAGTTAAAAATAAAAAGTTTTCTTCATATGTTTGCAGTACTTTTTTCACTTTCTAGAGGATATAATAAATGAAAGTTCTGTTGCATGATTCTTTGATAAGATTTATTTGGACAAGTGAATGGGAGATGTTGGTGGTTTTCCTTGTTTTAAGATATACAAAAAATACCTTCAAAATTTTAGACCAGATATTATTCTTTGAATGTCACATAATAAACATACGATTAGCAAAATTGAGAAGCATTGAAAAGAGTAGGTAAAGAAACATTTTATTACAAACTTCCCTTTTGGTAGCGGGAAGTTATTTTGTAGAAATGAAATTTCAAACACAAATTCAACTATATTAAATGTTAAAAACCAACTACAGGAAGAACTAAAAAGAATCATATGAACATAGGTGGGAGGTAATGCAAATGCAATGTAATTTTCTCTCTTTTCATAGAGAAAAAACAGCAGAACCTATATACATTTTGTATTTATTACAGAAAACTTTTTCATATCATGATCATAATTACCATAAAAATAAAATAAAAAATAATTTACAGTGGGTAACTCTAAATACTGTGTGTGTGTGTGTGTGTGTGAGCACTTGATGTGGAAAAGAAGAGACTTTCATAGTGCTTTACTTCAGTCATTCCTTTAATATTTTATTTTTCTTAATATGTATATGTAATACGTACAAAATGAAACAAAGTTTAATAAGGCTTGGACTTAGTATGGTAACAAAATATCTTAACTGAAAGCATATGATAGCAGTTCAGTGATGAACAAATGAACTGTTAGATATTAGAATATAAGAATCTAATATAAAGCTCAAAATATCGTAGGAGATGAAAGTATAATTAAGCATATGTTGAAAGAATATTTAGAAAAGATATATACAGAATTATTTCTTATGAAATCTATGTGAATATATTTTAATTTTAGAAAAGATTTTCTTTTTGTTGTGATTTTTTTTGCCCCGTGTAGCAACATGATGAAAGAATAGATGAGTATTTAAAATGAATTTTGTCATCCAGAGATCCTGTTATATGACGATCTTTTTTGTTCCCAGCCATATTGAGGTATAGTGGCTGTCCTAGTTACTGTTCTCTCATTGCTGAGATAAAATACCCAACGCCCAAACTTAAAAGGGGAAGGGTTATCTGTCTCACAGTCTGTAGAGGTTTCAGTCCATAATCTGCTGGCTCCATGGTGGGGTGGCATGGCAGACAGGCACTGTGGAGGAGAAATAGTTTATGGGGGGCAGAGGATAGCCAAACAATCAAACAATGAACAAGCCTCTTTCTATACCTAAGATTGTATCCAGGCTACCAGGATTAGGGCAGGGCCAAACAATCAGTGGATTGGTTTAGTAGTCACCCACCCTTAATGATAGCATGCTTAATCTTAGCATTGTACCATGAGTCAATCACATGCCCTAGATTCACCCATCTCTGAAAAAAGCCCATCTATGGCCATACAGGGATTCAAGGGAACATCTAGACACAAGCCATAACAATTGGCAAGCAAAACTTTCTGTAAGTAAACATAATATTAGGCGCCAGAATGTAACATTATGAGATTTTTTAAAAGAAAATATTAAACTATACAGCGAACACGCGTAATATATTTGTGTCAGAATTACTAAAGTGTTCTGTCATTATTAAGGAACATTTACAAAGAAGCACCAACTAACTTTAGTATTCTAATTTATGCTTTGAAGCATATGATTTTATATTGCCTCTGTCTGTCTCTGTCGTTCTGTCTCTCACTCTCTGTATCTGTATCTGTCTCTTTCTATTTCTACTAAGTATTAAATCCAGGTTCTATCAAACTGAGCTATATCCCCAACTGTTTTTTCCCCTTTCTTTCTCTTTCTCTTTCTTTTCTTTCTTTCTTTCTTTCTTTCTTTCTTTCTTTCTTTCTTTCTTTCTTTCTTTCTTTCTTCCTTCCTTCCTTCCTTCCTTCTTTCCTTCCTTCCTTTCTTCTTTCTTTCTTTTGTTCTTTCGTTCTTTCATTTTTTCAACAAAAAAGGAATAAAAACAATGACAGGATTTCATAACAAAATAATAGCTTAACACTGTTTAATATGTTGCACACTGCTATCTTCAAAGTAGTTGTTCATATTACAAGGTACAAGCATGAAAAAATGATAAAACAATCATCCCAGCTCTTTTGAAAAGTTTTGCTTTTTAATTTTGTGGCAGTGTCTCATCAAGTGACTCAGACTGGCCTCAAACATGATCTTGCTTTCTCAGCTTCTTAGGGTGCTACGATTAGAGATGTGTACCACCAAGTCCAGCTTGCTCTTTGTTTTTGGTTGAAATATCTTCTGGAAATTTTTCATAGATGTTAGATTACTTTCACATAACTAGTTTGGGTTTCAAATTTATAAAAAATATGGATGACTTGAAAACATAGAAAAAATCTAACCTCAGGAAAACACACATATTCTTTAAAAATTAATACTATTTAAAATCATCTCATTAACAATATTAAAGTTGTAAACATCTTTGTAATGAGCATTTTTAGCTTCTTCTGTAGTATGAATAAGCATAACCTTTCTGGCAGCCCATTTATAACAAATACATAATAGTTTTAATGAGGTTATTTCTCATCAGTCATATGAAACACAAAGCAGTCCATCAAAAATGTTCACAAATGATATTATATTATTATACTATATACAATAGCAAAACAAATGTAATAAATTTCTCCAGCTAGTCAGAGAAAAATGTTTAAATACATTAAGGAAAAAACCCTGCTTTCTCAAGGAAAAAAGGGAAATGAGTTAAGACCTAAAGCATTGCCAACCAACATATGTTGCATTTTCTGCTGCCTCAAATGAGTCGCTAAGAGAGAACAAATCGTTCGGGAGGCATATTTTCTTATCACTTGTTATTTATTCACAAAGGTAGCCGACCCAAAAAACAGTCCAAAGAAGTGAGAAAAGAGGGTTACCTTTTGCCCTTCTATCTGCTGCTTCTTACTTCTGCTTTTATTGTCTAGATTGACCAAGTTGACCTCAGGATAGCCAGTCCCATATCAGTTTGGTGATCACTCTGGAAGCCAAATTGTCTCCTTCGCAGTGTACTGTTTCATTCAAGTTTGAAGGAGGACTGCATGGCCTGGCATTTCTGACCACTAACCAAGAAAGTGAAAGAAAAGAATAGTCAAGAGAATATGAAAAATATTATCAAAATCTTAATTAAGGAAATGAGTAAGTAAAAAGAATAATAATGGAGTTCCAATGGAATATAGATGGATATTCCATTGGAACTCCATTGGATATTCTATTGGAATGTGACTTTTATAATTAAATTTTCTAAAGGTGATGAATGACTTAAAAATATTCATGGAGTAACAACCTAAAGTTTTACAAAAGCAGGAGAAATCGCTCTAGGTACTCTAGGAAAGCAAGATCACAGGATGGATATATGAGTACACAGGCTGCTAAATAGACCCAATAGTCTAAAATATGTTTATTGCTAATATGTTGCTTTTAGTGTAGGTGAGATTTAGCTTCAGTTTTTTTCCTTTAATAATGGTTGTTGTAAGATCAAGAATTTTATCACAATTTTGTATTAATTTTATATTTAATTCAAATAACATGTTTACATACAGGAAAAATACAACTGAAGTTGTTACAAAGGGATTCAGTCTTGCTGAATTTTAATAAATTATTTGTCAATACATGTATAAGACTTCAAGAAACTTCAAATATTACAGTATAAACTCAGGAGGAACACACAGAAATATAGAATATAGAGCATTAGTGGATGTCACAGACATTCCTCTTCATTATACTACATAAAAATAATAATGCCTTTTAAGGAAGTCTTTCTTGCATAAAGTTAACTAAACAAATCATTTACATTTGTTGTCATTTTAATAGATAAAATTTTTTCATATCTACAGTCCCAAGATCCTTTAGAAATATAAAATAAAGTTGTCAGTTTTAGGTGTTACTTGCTAAGCCTTTATTAAAATGACTTCTGCTACTTGGAAATTAGAATATGTCAGAAGATTGGAGAAAATTCAAGGATTTTGAATAAAAGAACATGGTGACAAATTTTGCCTTTGAATGATGAAAGGACATGATACCATGCAACTATTTAATTGTTTTGTAGTATGGCAAAATCTATAATTTTCTCTTTGTTTTGATCATGTTTTAGCATAAACCAAAGGTTTTTAAATGAAACACAATGAAAGTTAACTTTCACTTAAATACATTTGGAGTTACTGAGAAAAATTCGTAAATTTTAGCAAAATTATCAAAATCTTAGTTAAGGAAATGAGTAAGTAAAAAGAATCATAATAATAATGGCACATTTAAATAATGCTTTATAATTGCCAGTTATGCATTATTTTCAGCTATTCACATCATTGGTAGCTCACTTAATATTGACAAAAATTAGAAAGTGAATATTGGCATTCACATTTTACAGATGTTAAATAGGCAGAAAGAAATCAAACAGGTAGTGACTGGCAAGTCTAGGATTTGAAGTAAAAAAGCCTAGCCCCAAAGGATGTGTTATTAACTATTTTAATGTATACTTATAGTTTTGCATGTTTATTTTGGCACTTGTTAAAAAGCTAAATTATATATTATATATCTTATATATAAAATATTCTGCTATGAAAAATAACTTTGAATTGTCTTTGCTGTATGTGGCTACTTATACCTGATCAAAAATAAGTGCGCTGTATATGGTACAGATACCTATCGAACTGAGTTCTTACACATGCTTATCTGCTCCTGCTGTCTTTGAAGTCCCAGAGAATCCATTTTATTTCTTGTGCATTTTTCATAGTTAAGCTATTGATTTTTGTCACTCCAATTTTTAATGTCTAGACATATTACCTTGATGTGGGTAACTTTAGCTACAGAATATTTATAGTTTATAGAGATTTTCAACTTTCAAGTTTGCATTAATTTTAGAAATACAAAACATGATTTGTCATTTGTCAGTCTTAAACTTATGCAGTCAGCTATTATCAAGGAAATATGCAATTTTATTTCAGTAGTAAGGACAATTATAAGTTTATAATCAAATTCAATAAGTTTTAAGCTTAGCAAAAGTTAAATGTAGTGATGTAATGATTTCAGAAATGAACATTTGATGATTCCTCATAAATACAAGAAGAGAAAGTTAAACTTCAAATTAGCAGACCAAGGTAAAATGATACTACTAGAGAGTGATAGGGCACATCTTTAATATAAAGATAATTTGACACCTGAAAAAATTGATAAAATCAAATAAAACTGATAGCAAATGAAATCACTTCCCTTTAAATATAAGCCATTAAAGCAAAAATTCCATTTTTGAATCAGAAATAAGACACAGGATTATGTGGCCATGATATGTTCTTTGGTTATCTAAGTAAATAAATACAGAAGGGAAAATGAGTCTAATAGTTTATTTTGAATTAACAGATATAAGAAGTCTTCAGTTTACCTAATGTTGTAAGTTTTAAATAAAATGAAGTACATGTACATAGGTAAAAAGTTCTCCAGAAGTATCTCTCTAAACCATAAGTACATAAATACATTCCTGAAATTAATATTAACAATGATAGCAATGGAAAAAGACTTAGTAAATGATGACCTTCTTGAAAAATCTGCCATCAAAGCTTGGTGTACTTGAGTGGAAAAAATTTATAGTTAGAAAAAATTTATTTTTTTTCATTCTTACTTAAGATATTGAAAATTATTAAAGATCTATCTTGATATTATTTCACAGTACAGTAATTATAGAATATTGCTTTTTGCCTTATTTTTCGATGCTTAGCTTATTTCTTTTTCTTTCAGTAGGCAAGAGTTACTCTCTGTAAGTATTCCATATTTCTGATCATTTTCTTAGAATACAATCCAGGGAATTTACTGAAATACTTCTATCCAATGGGTGATATAAAAATAATTTCTACTGACCAGTCCGAGGAGTAAGTTCAGACATAGTCACCATTTTTTGAATGCAACTCAATTATGCAAAATAGTTATCTGGTATTCAGATTGTCACTCCAGATTATTTATTTAGCTTGGAAGCTCTTACATAGTTCAATTTGTGATTTCCATTTGAAAGATGTTCACAAATATTTTTCTATGGCCCCAACACTAATGTCACTAATTCAAAAATTTCTCCTTTAAAATATGTTTTTAAAAAGTGTTTTTATTAACATTTTTGCAGGCTGTGTCTAACTTGTCAGGCAATGTGATGAAAGACAGAAAAATTACCTATTTACTTGATACTGAATACAGACTATTGTAAAGTAAAAATGTGTTTGTGACCAAATCAATGTGCTGTAAACTGTTTATCCTAAGAATAAAATTATATCTTTTATTGATATTTTATTCTATTTTTCTTCAATTTATAATGTAAATGTAACCTGGTTATTACTGCAGAGTGCATGCCTTGAAATTAAGCTGTGAATCAAAAAACCAGTTAGCCTGTGCACTTTCTATGAAAAACATGACACTGATTAAAAGAAAAAAAAGCTATGCAAGAGAAGTGCTGCAGTCAGGGGTTGTGAGGAGTACAGTTACAATCAGGACACAGGATTTATAATATTATTTTGTGATGGTCACCCAGAGTTAAACACAGCAAAGTACAGGAAATCTATCCAAAACACTAAAGACCTGGAATATTTAGCCAAGGGCCTGGATCCCACAGCAGTGTCCTGCATGAGTCCAGATGAAGACCCAGAGCTCACCACAATACCTCCCACAATTCAACTGGAGGCCTAGAGCCCACAACAAGGAGTCACGCCAGTCTATTTTGCAGATCTTCTGGGAAGGCCCAACGGTCAGCATTGGAAGCCAGAAAGTCTATGCCAGAGGGATGAAGGAGCTGTGCCAGTAGGTTGAGGGTTCTACACTGGAGCCGAGATGTCATGCTCAAAATAAGGGACAGGGCTGCCCTGACACGTACCACAGACATCCTCAGTGACAAGGTGATCCCGAGCTCCTCTATCAGAATAGTAGAGTACATGCCAGAAAGCCAGTGTGTCAAGCTTCTCCTGAAGATTAAACAGCACACATCTTCCTATCCAGGCCCAGGAAGCAATGCTCAAGGTAAGGAGCAGAGATCTCTCAAAGTGAACCACAGCCACTCTCACCAACAAGGTCCTGAGCTCCTCTGATGATAATGGCCGAATTCAAATCAGGGAAGCCAGCCATGACAAACTCCTCCAGGAGAACCAAAGGCTCGAAACAGCAAAATTTAGGTGAAGACCTAGCTCTTCTTCTCCACATCTGTATTTATGCTGGCAACTTTCCTCAGGTGGGTCATCTATACTCAGCACCATGCAGATTTAATTCAGCTGGTGTTAAGTTGACCACCAGTTTTTAATCCATAACAAGAAGCAAAGAGAAAACGTTCAGAGGCTCAACATGCCTGCTGCAAATAAAATGAGATGCTCTTATCCAGACCTGTTACAGTTCACCTGACCACATAAAAAAAAAAACCTCCTGGGCCTGCTTCCAACACCCTCTGTCTAGTTGTGCTACCTTTTTAAATGAACCTTAGACCAGTTATTGTTCTCTATATCAGGAAAATTTTTGTAGATAATCATATGGCTCACCCATTTAATTTTTTAGAGACATTAAGGCCTTTCCTGACTACCCTGATCATTCTGTCAGGTATTACCTGCTTTGTTTTTTATATAGCATTCACTTTTATCTGGTGTTATATTATATGAAGAATTCTGAAATACCTTCCTACCTCATAACATCTAACCTTCATTAGGATAAAGACTTTCTGTTATTAACCAATGCACTCTTATTACCTAAAGCATTATTCATCATATAGTAAGTTTTCATATATTGAAGGAATGACAAAATATGTGAACTTGGAGGGGAACAAAAGTGAATCAGTAGAATCTTTGTATTTTCCATGTAAGGTCAGCATTTTTTCAGTTTGACTGTGACATAGAAAAAGAAGATAGCAATTATTACACAGATAAAGGTACACAACCAAATGGTACAAATTTTAAAAATTAATCTCATATATTTAATGCAATATTTCCTTCATGAAACTCTGTTATCACATCCATGTCAAATCTTATTATAATTGATGGTTTTTCTATATTGGAAACAAATGGCAAGAATATTTATTGAAGTTTAAATAATTATTTCCCTGATAATTATTTATCACTTTCCTCATTATTCTTCCCACTAGCCACTCCCTTCAAATGCTGTATTTCATTGTTTTGGGGGAGGGATAAAAAAATAAGAAAAAATGTCTCTATTCTCTTCTGGATTTAGACACCTAAAATCTAAAGTCCTTCAGTGGAGAGCATGTGCATCTTTGTCAAAAGGAAGGAAAAACTTGCAAGAATAAACATTTTTCATCTTCTTGATTTTACCTACAAAATTTATTTCCCAAGTTTGAAATTAGGGAGAAAAAAGTAACAAGGAAAGTATTCAGGATATAGAATGGCAACTACTATTCTACTGTTAACCTATCTGCCAAACCTGCAGGAGCTATTTTGCAGGTAAAACGCTAGATAAGACCCTATATTTCAGAGTGTCTCAGAGAAAGGAGCTGATCTCTGGGAAGAGAGAAAAACCCCAGAGAAGGAATGGCTACTCAGTAAGTCAAGACATGTTGAGTCTTCAATGGCCCTACCCCCAATTATCTAATTTATTAACACTGTTAAATTCCCATGAAATTTAGCCAAACCTGTAAGAAAGAGGTTATAGTACTAGTTAAGTGGAATAAAAGTTCCCACTGTTTCAGTAGAATGGAAATCTTATAAATAAATTAAGTGTATAGAGAAAAAGTAAAATCAAAGAATTGTATTTTGAGTGCAGTTAGGTTCTATTCTTTGGCTACCCACATTCTGTGTATCCCCCTGGAAGATATTCTTCCAGGTGACTAATTTTAACTTTCAAGGACTTTTTCTTTGCAAAATACCTTGAGTTTTTAGTAGTGCTAAGAATGTTAGCATACTCTAAGAACTAGTTTCTCACAGAAAGTATTTCTCTGTTTCTAGAAAATTGTCTAAAAAGACCTAAGAATACAAGAATCTGAATTTTAACGTTCTGTAATTTTAAAATTTCTTTTCTTATTATACACAATTTCTCTGTGTGTGTGTGTGTGTGTGCATGTGCATGTATACATCTTAAAATTCATTACTCTCCAAAAAAGCCTGCCTAGGAGTATATGTAATGGTGGTAGAAGTAGCCAGTATGTAGGATCTGTCTGTCTCTCCCTTTCTCTCCCTTTGTCTCTCTCTCTCTCTCTCTCTCTCTCTCTCTCTCTCTCTCTCTCTCATAGATATGTGTGTGTGTCGTAATCTAATTATAAGTGCAAGACTCTGTACATTTTCACAATAATTTTAAATTTTGATTTTTATGTTTTCAAGTTGTTTAAATTTTAGATTTCAACTAACCTAGAGATACCCTATGTATACATAGAACTTTGAGAAATACACATCAGATTGTTATCTATGTTGATATTTGGGAATTGGTTATGACAGATGAAATATGGAAAAGTTTTCCAGTTTTATCTCCTATTGCATAATTGTTGACAACATTCTGTCACGTCTTTTTCTCATTCGCTGATAAATAGAAATGGGATTCACTTCTTTTGAAAATAATTGAGCTTGCAATAATAGCTCTCCAAGCAATATACAGTGGTGCCTCAGTTTGCAAACCTAAGTCTTTCCATGATTCTAGTGGCAAAAAGAATTGGATGAGAATTGAATCAAATTTGATGGTTAAGTTCAATGTGGACCTTCCGGGGAAATCCGATTTACTTCTCATCCAATTCAGTTTGCTACCAGAATCATGAAAAGAATTAAATTCGTGAAATGAGGTGCCACAGTAGGACAAACAAAATGAAAGAAATCAAGTATTTGGAAAATTAGGGAGTCAAACTGATGGCCCCACGTTTCTCATTTCCTTCAAAACCACCATTTGGTAAAAATGATTAGCATTATTTTAATTTTTCAACTTTATTGAGATATATTGTACATATCACAAATAGTTACACATTGTGTCAATTCAGTATTCTTCTCTTTCAGATCCCAATCCAGATCCTTGCTCAACACAGGAAGTTTACACGTGGATCATTACCATTATATTGTTGGGTTTGTACGTATTTTCTTTAATTTTAAAAGACCATAATGGAAAACAGTTATAAATACACTTTCATAAGTCTTCTAAATATCTTGAATCAAGTGCTTATAAACCATTTTTATATCCTGAGGTATTTTGATGAAAGGATGATGGAATTTCAAAGAATTTCAACAACTACATGGAACAAGGCAATTGCAAAATGCATCTAGAAATTCAAAATTTCAAATGATAACTTTGCTAATGTAAAAATCTGCAAGTGCAGTAAAAATATCAGTGGTTACCACATGAAAAGTTATAAATCCTTCGCCTATATGTAATACAGGAAATGCTTAGAAATGATAGTACAGCAAACTAGCAAAATTTTAGAACATGGGTCTTAAAGTTACTAATAAAATGATATGGGGAAGAAAAAACAGGAAAAATACCCAAAATTTCCAATTGTGTTGGAAAAGATGTGTAATGACTAAAATAGAGCAGAATTAGGAAAGCAATACTAAATGATTTAAAGCAAACTGGATCACATTTGCAAGGTAGACTGCTATGAAAGGTAGGAATGAATCTGTGTATGTTCTATGGCTGGAGGATGTTGATCAAGATGAGAAAATCCTGGAAAAACTATTGAGGAGTTTAATTGACATAGTGCTGTGGAAACTGACTGTTGAATCAATATTCCATTTTTGTTGACGTCTTAATCTTCAAATTTAAGCTAAGGAATTAAGAAACAGCAATATTTACCTCTTTATGAGGTAAAGCATTTTGTTTAAAAAGCAAGAGGAATGTGTTTCCTATAGGAATGCTTACTTTTATTCTCCACCTTGGTTAATAATCTTTAACTGTTGTAGAAGCAGGTCATCCTAGCCATTCATTTTGCAGATAGAAGATTAAGTCAAGAAATTATTCTGAAACAACAGTGATGAAAAGGATAGCAGATAAGAAAAATAAGATAATCTAGCCAGATGTTCTAAGATTAGTCTAATAGGAATTCGAAAAGATAAACAAACAAGTCAGCAATAATACAATAGTATCTGGCAGAATAAAGAAAGCCATGAGTCCTTAGTAGAAAGGGCCTATTCCATTTATGACCTTTGTTCAGCTTCATCCTAGTTACTGAAATCATGAAAAGAATATGGAAAATGGTAGCTAGAAAGTTTTTAAGGCTTATGACTGAAAATCAAATTCATGCTTTCACTTGCATTCCAGCTGTCACCGAATCACACATAACGGGAAGACTGTGAACTGAACTTTAGCTCTGTGTTTAGAAGAAATTTATTTTTGGTAAAAGATAATGAATAGATAACCTGAAGAAGGAAATGGAAATATGTTATGAACAAGTCTCAATCCTCTAAAGTGAATGTGCTCATTATGCACTGCAAACATACACTAATAAAAGTCTTAAAAAGGTAAAAAAAAAAGAAAGAAATGTTTGCAATGTACGTATTTGTCAAACAGTTGATATCTTGAATATGCAGTGAACTTCGCAAGCTAAATACAAGAACAAAACAAATAACATTAAAATGGGCAGTAATCCAGTAGTGGTAGTACATGCCTATAATCCTAGGACTCTAGTAGCATGAGTCAGAAGGATCAAAAGTTCATATCCAGTCTGGGCAACTTTGTAACATCCTGCCTCATATAAAAAATGACAAAAATGACTGGAAATGTAACTCAGTGCAAAGACCTTGATTCAATCTCAAGTATCACAAAATATGTGCAATAGATCTAGTTATTTCTCAAAAGATGACCCAGAAATGAGCAACAGGTAAATGAAAAACACCTAACACCACTATTCATCAGGGAAATGAAAGTCAAAACCACAATGACACTTTATCCCACCCCAATGAAAATGGCTATTCATTGCGAAGATTAAAGATAAATAGTGCTGATGAAGATGTGGGCACATGGAAAGCTTTGGACATTATTGGGGAGCTTATACTGTAAACTAGTACAGTTATTATGGAAAACAGAATGGAAGACCGTCAAAAATTAAAAATAGAAATTTGATTACACCCAACACTCATATTTTTGAGTTTATATCCAAAGGAAATAAAATTAGTAATTTAAAGAGACATCTGCACTCCCATGTGTAGTGCAGCCCTTTTCATAATAGCCAAGAAGTCAAAACAATCTACTTGTCCATCAAATGATGAATGGGTACTAATCAGCCATACAAAGAATGAAAGCTTATTAGCTGTGACAACACTGATGGAACTGGAGAATATTATATTAAATAAATTAATCCAGGTGCAGAAAGACAAGTACTGTATGATCTCACTCATATGAAGAATTTGAAGAAAGTTCAGGTCACTGAAGTTCACTTAAAATGGTGGTTAACAGAAACTGATAAGTGTAGAAGGTGGAAACAACAGAAAAACAATAATCAATTGATACTAAGTTATATAGAAGCAAGAAGATATTGTGCTATGACACAGTAAGATGACTGTTCATAAGAGTGTACTACACATTTCAAAAAGGTAAACTATTCAAAAAAATTTCATTATGAAGAAATGAAAAATATTTGACATAAAAACAAGTTTAATATGATTTAAACATTATAAAATATATCAAGCATTACATAGCATCCTGTTGGCATGTACGAGTCATGTTTTTATGTACAGTTAAAAAATAAGTTAAAGTACTAATAGAAAACCGAAATGATTTAACCCTGGTACCTTCCTCATGAAGGAAAATGCCCTGATATGTCTCTCAATCTGTTGTATGCACCATAAATTTATTTGGAAAAAGTGATAAGAAATTTGTCTTATGTTTTGCCTGATGTTCTCTTTTAGGTGTTTACATTCTGCCTATAACAACAAATGAAAGAGTTCAAACACAAGAAACATTGCATGATTGTATTTATCCGAACTTCAGCGATAAACTAACTAAAGTCATCTGTAATCCTCAGTACCGGTATAGTTATCCCAGGGGTAGGAAGAGTGATGACCTGGAAGGTGCCTGGGGAAAGATTCTTCTGAGGTAACAGAAATTTCTGTATTCTTATATCTTTTATGCTTAAATGCAAAGATTAGAGGTAAACATATTTCATTTTTGGGTTTTAATATATTGAACTTACCAAATAATTTTACAAAAATATTTTTAAAAAACACAGTACATACAATTAAGTTTGTGTGACACACCATCACCTTTCAGCAGTGTTCAAGAGATCCCAGTGAATGCATGATCAGTGAAAGGGAAATGGGGTGAATAAACGGTGTTAAACTATAAATTGTAAATAATTTGTTTAAAATGATATGAAAGAACGTATAGACAACCTGACAACATATAATTTTCAAGTGAGTAGAGCTAACATGCAAGTTGAACAAAGTGACCATTTACAAAATGCTCACACTTGGTTCTTGCACTAACACTTAAACTTTACTGTTTTTACCTTTCATGTGGCTCTAACATACCAAATGCTTGCAAGTGGCATTTGGTTTCAGTGGACAATTCGAGCCTTAGTAATAATCTCATTGGATTGTACTGCTCTTTAAAATTCTTCTGTAGTCAGAAATTGAGGGAACTATTTGGCTAATATTTTTCTTTATATACTATTTTGGACTATCCTGGAATGGTTAATTTGTCATGTCAGGGATTTACTTATCACAAGGGTTTTGGGTCACTATGTCCAAGCGCTGTTAATATAACTATTTCTGAAAGGGTACTATGGTACTATGTAAGTAGAGGGTTTCTCACTCATAGTTGCAGGAATTGTCCATATTTGTGTAGTATTGTAGTTACAAGCACTCTCTCTGTGTAAACATATATGCACAATCAACAACAAAATTTATCAGCACTTTAGTGGAAAGTTAAAATTTTAGATTGAATCTAAATGATGATGACTTTACACTGCATGTGAATGGCAGTAAATCTCTTTTATCTAAGTCAGAGACACCTCAGCTGTCTACAGAGGAGTAAGGTTTTAAGGTACATCTTCTAAAATATCCATTTATAAACATCTGCATTTTAAATGACATTCATAAGGTGATGTCCAAGGCAGATTTTTTTTACTTCCAATTTTATTTTTGAATTTAATTTTCTTCGAAAGAATATATTTACCTCAAAAATCATTTTTTCACTTTCTGAAAAAAACTGGGTCAAATTTTCTCCCCAGTTTTTGAAACTACACACACACACACACACACACACACGGAACTTAAACTGACGCTTTTTCTGTTGGACGGAAATGTAATGCAGTGACATCAGTCTCCTCACATTCATTTTTAACACATTAGACCTTGTTGACTTTACATACCTCTGAATTCATAATATCTAGGCTGATTCTAGTAAAGGCCATTCTTCTACATGTTTGTAGGCCACTTTGTCAAGGATTTAAAGTGGGGCATTTTCCACTATTTCCTGTCATTAACTTACTGATATCTCTTGCATGCCTAGACATTTACTGTGAATCTATTGGCCAGATATCACTCCATTGTCTCCCCCTGTGTAATTAAGCTTCTTCATATACATGCCTACACTCTGTTTTCACACTCTCACCTCTTATATATCCTTAAACCAACTCAATTCTGGCTTCAGTTTATATGAGTCACTTTTCTATCACTGGAACATAATATTTGACAACTGCTATTTAAAGGAGGACAGGTTTATTGGCTCCTAGTTCTAATAGGGTCTGCCCAATGTCAGCTTGCTCCACAGCAGAAATGGCAATGCAGTGGGACCTGATGGAAGACTGCTATTCATCCTATGGTGGCCTGAAGTAGAGAGAAAAGAGATGATCTGGGAGCCCTTCTAAGTCACACCATTAGTGATTTGCCTGTTCCAGCCAGATCTCATCTTCTAACAGTACATTTAGCTGTGAACTCTTTAGTAGAGTTGATGAGTATAATGCCCTCCACAATTCAATGACCTTGAAAAAACCCTACATTTTAGCACATGTGACTTTTGGTAGGGGGCCTTCTAGACTTAATCATAATATTCCACTTTTGGCCCCCATAAGGCTCATGTCTAGCTCATTATGCAAGACGTCTTTTGTACATCTCAAAGAGTCATTAAAGTCTTAATAGTTTGAACATTGCTGAAAAATCAAGCCCAAAGTGTCCTGTGAGACTCAAGGCAAACTTGCAACTGGGGACCTCTGTAAAAATTTATAAAAAGAAAGTCACTTAGTTATACAGTGGCACAGGTTAAACATTTTCACACCAAAAGGGAGTAATAATGGGATAGAAAGGAATTAGACTAATGCATGACTGAAAACCAGCAGGACAAACATTAAATTCTATACTTTCGTTTCCATCACCTGAGTCAAGTTGTGGTAAGATATGCCTTCCAAAGAGCTTTGGCAGCTCTGCTTCTATTTCCTTGTTGTTTGCAGCCCACACAGACTCTTTTTCAGGGTGACACTTCTCATTGCCTATAGCATGTCTCCATCGATGGTTCATGTTATTGGCAGCTCTAGCTCTCTGTTATCTCCTCTTCACCTTTGGCTTAATTCCCACAGCTCTAAACACTGCCCTCTCAGAGGCTTCTTGTCTAAACTCGCAGGCTTTTTCTTTGAAATCTGAGTGGAAGCCTCTCTGAGCCCACAGATCTTGCATTCTGCTTGCCAGTAAAATGAGTGCCATGTGACTCATATCAAAATTTGATCCCACATTGAGCAGTAGCCTTGCTTCTTTGGACCATGATTGCAAAAGCCTTTGAGTGCTTCAATGGCTGAACTTTGGAATATACCTCTTCGCTAGGAAGCTCTGAATAAGCAGGATACCCTGAGCATCTCTTCTCAAAGCAAAGTCTTTCAAAAAAAAGTTTACCACTTTTTTTTTACTTTTTTATAGTTTTTATGCACAATGACTATTTCATTAAGGGGAGTTGGTATATGTACATAATAGATGCCAGTTTATTTTTCTTCTCCTTCCTTCCTTCCTTCCTTCCTTCCTTCCTTCCTTCCTTCCTTCCACCTTCTCTCCATTTTTTGACCTCCTTCCAATTAAAAAAGATCTCCCTACTCCCTACTATCTTTTATTTTGCCATTTATTTATACTTTGGATTTCTCATATAAGAGAAAGCATGCAACGTTTAAGCTTGTTAGGATGCATAAAATATGGTATTTATACACAATGTGTCAGAAAGAAGGATGTTATGAGTTATTTACCTATGAGTTATTCATAGGTAAATGAACACACCCTGAGTCCATAATATTAAGTGAAATAAATCAGGAGTTTACCCTTTTGCCCACTTGCACTTGTGATGAGGGGGGGTTTCTGGCCAAATCCTGAGATGCCTTCAAAGCATTTTTTTCTATTGTCCTGATACAGTGTCCTTGGCTGCATGTAATGCTGCTACTCCATTCAACAATTACACTGTTCTTGGCTCCAAATGTATAGGTACTTCATTTTTGGCCAAGTTGAATTTTTTTTAAACCATTCAGTTATACTTTTTGCTCCTGATTGTCACTGTTTATCTGGCTAAAAGCAACCAACAGTACCCGTGCCACAGGTTGAATGTTGGGTCACATTCAAATTTCTTCTGTCACATTAATTGGTCTATAACTTTCAAATACTGTTCCATACAAAGTCTTAGCACATGGACAAAGCATAGGCAAACTATTTGCCATAATGAAACCTATATGGCCTTTAGTCCAGTTTTCACTATAGTCCTTCCCAACTGAAACCTTCTGAGCTTGGTCTTCCCTGCCTCATTCCTAACAGCACTATTGTCTTCTGAGCTTCAACTAGAATCACTCATGAGGCTCTCCTTACAACATTCTAGAGCTTCTTCACCTTGCATCTCCAAAACTACTTATATTCTCTGCAAACTCGTCCCAAAGGCTTCCATACCACATGACCATGTATAGTCATAATATTGACTCCACTTCTCTGGCACAAATTTTTTTGTAATAGTTATTTCTGTCACTAAGATAAAAAAAATCTAGTATATGCAAATAAAGAGGAGAGATTTATTTTGCTCATGGTTCCAGTGGATTCAGTCCATGACTATTGGACTCTGTGGCATAAAGGGCATGGTAGAAGGGTGTGAGGGTAGAATGCTACCCACCTGTTGTCAGACAAAGATCAAAGGGGAGATCTGGAGACAAGAATATACCTTTCCAGTTGATGAGCCTATAATCCTCATCTTTTACTCAAGTTTTACCTCTAAATAGCACATATATCTATGAATTTATTAGTGGATTAACCCACTGATGAGTATAGTTACCTTCTTTATTTTGTTACCTCCACAAAGCCAACTTTTAAAGACATGAGAGTTTTGGGAGATATTTTAGATATGAACCGTAACACCACTGTACCTCCATTCTAAAGATTTTGGTAAAAATTTAAATGTTTCATAAGAAGGTAAATTGTGCATTAAATGATAAATGGTTTAAAGGAACTATTCATGAATATTTTGTATGTTCCTAAATGATAAATACTTTACAATTTAATTTTTGTTATGTTTCCCTTTAAGAAAATTTTTTCTGTTTGAAATTTACTAAATGTCGTCATTTAGAATTTTCTTTTTTATTTTGCAATTTTTGGACTTTTCATTGAACAGAACTATCACAGAGTGATAAAAGGAGAACATTTTTGGAATGTCACAAATAATAAAATCTACTAAGCATGTAGAATAAGTAGACTTCAAATATCAAGGGGAATGAATTAATTTTACATGTGTGATAAACATTATCAGAATTATGTGGTTCCTCTCTTTAGAGGTGTTTTTTTTTTTACCATGAACTTTTCCTTTTGGTATTTTTCAGGTTTTCTGTTAATTTAAAATAATTATAGATTTATAAAAAACTTCAAAAGAGGGGCTGGGGATTTAGCTCAGCAGCATAAGCATTTGCCTTCCAAGCATGCGGTCGTGAGTTCAATCCCAGGTACCGATAAAAAAAAAAAGAAAAAAGAAAACTTCAAAAGAGAATAATTCCCATATATCCATTAACCAATTTATATAATAGTTATATCTTTCATTACATTGATATATTGGTTAAATTAAGAAATCAACACTAGTCATTACTATTAAGAAACCTCCAGACTTTATTGATATTCAGCTAATTTGGCCCCTACTTTGACTAGAACTACTTTCTCTTCCAGGATCCCATCCAGAATACCGTATTATATTTAGTCATTATGTCTCCTTAGACTAATTGGATCTGTGATAGTTTCTCAGGCTTTCCTTGTTTCCTGTAACCTTGAAAGTTATGAAGAGTTTGGACAGGTATTTCTTTAAATATTCCTCCATTTGTGGTTTTCTTTTCATGGATGGACTACTATTACATAGGTTTTAGAGAAAAATAATCAGAAGTGAATGCCTTTATCATTGTGTCACATTGGAGGCACATGATACCAATATGACTTTTCATTGGTGATGTTAATCTCTTTTTCTTGATCAGTGATGTTTGTCACACTTTCTTACCACACAGTGACAATGTTTTCTTCCTTTTGTACTTCATTCTTTGGGCAAAATACACTAAATCTCATGTATATTTAAAAGAGAAGAAAAAGCAGACTCCATGTTTGAAAGTAGTGTCTACCTACTTTTTTTGGAACTACTCTGTAGAGTAATTTGGAACATTCACCTCCAATTGCTTATTTCATTTGCTTATATGAGTTATGCATTCCTGAAATGTATACCTTAAACTGTAATCTAATACCGCAGGTTTTGCTCAAATTATTTTGGCTTTGACTAATGGAAGTCTTTACAGTTGGTTTACATGTCCCTTTGATTTTTTTCATATTATTGCTTATGAAGATTTCCTTGCAATTTAGCACTATTAGGTGCTCTGTGTTCATTTTGTGTATTTTCTGCCCCAGCCTTAGTTCTAGCCATTTTTCTTAAGAATTTATGGTTCCTTTTATTGTAGAATGATTGTAGAAATCAGGATCTGGGAACCAGGTATGTTCATTGTTACTAAGGTATCACTTATCTGAAAACCTGTCTGTGAAGGTAGTTATAAGATATATGTGTATACATTAATCAAAATTATTTCTGCAACTTTTCATATATATATATATATATATATATATATATATATATAATACTAAGCTATTCCTAAGTGCGTAATGTTTCAGACATTAATCCAGTACCACAGAGTTTACCCATATTTCTTTCCTTGCTTATCTACAATTTACCTCTGACAGTGAGAATTCTGATTTCTCATCTACATCATCTGTTTACAGACATACATAGAAAATAGCTTAAAAATTGCTAAAATCTCTGAGAAACAAATTTACTAACAAGTTTTCTTTCTTCAGCTAGTGTGTAGTTTTTTTGTCTTCATCTTTACAGTTGTCCTGCAAAACATCACTTGACAAAGTCATTTAAAACACTTACCAGTCCAGTTATTTAAATATATGATGATCAAAATTGCATAACTTGTGTTAATGTTTATAATATAACAGGAAATATAGAGGTAAAAATTTTATCAAATTGATTAGATGTAGGAATGGGCTGGTTAAAATGATACCTGCCCAAGCACTTGGAATAATATGTAAATAAACATAATGCTCCAGTGATATTCCAGGTAAACTGTTAAGTGGTTAAGTAAAATTCTTTTTACCTCCACTGATTCAGTGATTCAGTTATACATTTGCAGTGCATTTAAACTCATTATCAGAAAGACTGTTTCATTCTTAGATTCCCTGATATCCTGGTTGAAAAGTTTTAAATTTTTCATATGTTAAAATGTACTCTTTAGTTACACCGTTCTGTGCATTCTGATGAATGCAGAGTCAGATAGCCACATCTCCAGTACTGTGCAGATCAGTTCAGTTGCCCTGAAATTCCAGAGGTATTGTTGAGAGAGACTACTGAGAAAAAGTATGTGTCACAACCCCTTTTTCCACTAAATATCGGGTTATATCGGATGATGTTGATGTTAGTTTATTTTCATATTACCAAAAATATTTTAAAATACTTTGCAAATAACTTTATACATCCTGTATTACCAATCTTCTTACACACCAATTTATATTTATAAGACTGTAAACAACATTCACTGGTATAAATACTAAATGTTCCTTTACTTAATAGACTAACACCTAAAGCCCCACTCTTATCTCTTACTTAGCAATTTTCACTGTAGAAAAGAGAATTTTCTCTGTATAACCCAAGACCTTAGTAGTTACTTATCCCGGCTCCTCACAGTGTTGGTCATATGCATCAGCTGATGAAGATAGCTACCAGAATTGCTGGATTGTCATAGCCTTTTTAGTAATCAAAAAAATCTATCCCTTAGGCTCAATTAAATTTTGAATTTGATTCTTGATATAAATTCATAAAAGCTACCATTAGGCTAATGTCATGCGGATTAATATGTAGCTCAGAAGAAAAGTTATTTTTCTCTATTTCAATATGCGCTATTTTTAGATTTGCTTTTAATTTTCATAGACAGGTATTTATGTTGTACTGGCGATTGAAACCAGGTCTTTGCACTGTGCTCCATCCTCAGCTATTTTTTTTTTAATTTTGAGAGAGGGTCTTGTTAAATCACTGATTTTCCCAGACTGAGCTTGAATTTAAGATCCTCCTGACTGTAGGACTATAATTTAATTTAAGAGGCTTGAAATGCTTACATGCCTGCTATTTCTGGTTTCTCAGATATTCTCAGAACTCAGTGTGAGATTACAACTACCTTAATACCCAGAAAGTAAGTCTTAAATGGCAAACTAAATCTAAAAATCCAAAACTCTCATTTTACTCTTTAGAATGAAGTTGACACTACTAAGACAAAGTGAGGTTTATAGGAGTCGCTCACGGGATGGCTAAAATTAGGCCCATTTCAGACTTGTTGAATTAGCTTTTCAGCTCACAACACTATAGAATAAGCACTGTTGATGGTTGCTGTTGGACTCTGCAAACTCTCCAGAAATTTTTCAGCCTGTCCTTTAGTAATTATGCTCCATTATATATTTTTCTCATTTCTATTCTTTCCACACCTGTCCTTTTAAGAAATAGCTGCCAGAAGATGTCTTTTTAAAAGTATAGTTAGGCATCTGTTATAACTTTATGTAGTTAAATTCTCTGCATAATTAAGAAAATTATAATATTGCATAAAGGCCATGAAGATCTACACAGAACGTTTCATATTGGAGTGAGATAATTAGTGTTGAAAAATTAAAGCTAAAAGTGCAGTTTCACCTGCTTATACAATATCATTCTAAGTTTGTACACTGTCTTATGGAAGATAAGTCATATTCTATATACTAATAGACTAATATGTACATAAATTAAAATTGTAATGTTTATTTCATTCTTCTAATGCATACCTCACCAGCTTGATTATTTCATCTGTAATACTAACTATATTTTTCAATTTAATTATTTAATTCTCTTTCTCTATTTCTATATGTATGTTGATATATATATATATATATATATATATATATATATATATATGCAACATCTTCCTCTAAGCCCTTCAAAACCTTCAAATAGCAAATATTCTTGCCCAAGAAATTTTGGAAGTTGGCCCAAAGCTAACTTGGAGAGAAGCTGCAGAGGTCACAGTTTAATACTGTAGGCATACAGTAAGATATTGTTGTAGTCAGGAGGTCCCAAGCTCCTCTGATGATAAGAACAGTCATGCCAGAAAGCCAGCATGACGAGTTTGTCCTGGAGATTAAGCAGGGCATATCTTACTCTCCGAAGCCAGGAAGTGACACTTGATGTAAGGACCAGAGCTCCCCCAGAGTGAACCACAACCGCTCTCACCAAAAAGGTCCCAAGCTCCTCTGATGACAATGGCCACACTCACACTGGGGAAGCTAGTCATGACGAGCTCCTCCAGGAGAACCAACGGCTCAAAGAGCAACCCACAACACCTCAACATCATTAGAGAAACCCACAACACCTCACTCATCTTCTCCACATCTCTATTTATTCTGGAAACTTTTCTCAGGTGGATCATCTATGCTCAGTACTATGCTGATTTAATTGAGCATCAGTTTTTAATCATATATATATATATATATATATATATATATATATATACATATACACATAATTTCGTTGTGCTAACTGTTAAGCTACTTAGTAAGGTAGGGTTTTTGTCTTTGCTTCAGATTCTGGAAACTGAAGTCATTAGAGCAGTCAAAAAGGAGAGATGGATGTACAGTGAGGGAAACAAAGATAAACAGGAATCCATGAGAATTACCTGTGACCACAAGGACACCCTGGAGTCCATGTTGGTATCTCATTGCCTCCAAACCTGTAAGTCCAATGATATAAGTATCCTGCAGCAGCAGATGGCACTTTTTACAGGGCTGGTAAAGCTAAATGAAGATATGATGGAGAGCTGAAGTAGTTGTAGGGCAGCTGCTACCCACCACCACACAAGGTAAGCCCAGCTGCTACCCCCACTACACAATGTAAGTCAGCATGCCAGCAAAACTGGGTGTGAACATACCAGCGCATGGTGCCTCTGTCCCTACTTTCTGAGCATAAAATAAATAGGGCTTCACTTTTACCATTACTTTACCTTTACCTTCCAATTTCTTTTCTCAAATGCCTGTTAAGTCACCAGCAATCTCAGGTTCATTCAGGAAATCCTGAACGAAGTTTTAGTTTACCTAAGTTGATAAAAGTCTGAATTCCCCCAGAGAGCTCCCTCTGTTTATAAACAACAGATGGTAAAAGAACTACCTAATTAATCTACTCTTACCTTTGCTCTCACTGACACCCTATGTCATTTAAAATCCCAAATGTTTCTTCAATGTTTTGTTAATGTTTCTAGAATGAATTCTACTCATTTATACAACGTGCCTGACATTTGGATTATAACTTCCTTCTCCCATGTCCTATGACCATTAGGGTGGTCAGATTAGACTCACTGAGTTGTCCAGGTAATTTCCCTTTGGGAACTCTTGAGGCCATTTCTTGACATCAGACTGTGGAGGCTTCTCCAGGCCCCCAAATCCCTAGGCACTAGTCCCTAACTTTGAATCTCAGTGAACAGGAACTTTGGTTAAGATATTTTCCATTCAGAAGCCTAATCTCATTATGCAGATTTCTTTACTTGCTCCCAAGAGACCAAGGATAATACCTACTTCAGTAAGTATTCTCAAAGGAAAGCCATTGTCAGGCTATATGATGTTTCATTACATCTTTCTTTCCCAAAAAAAATCTTCAAAGAGCAATGTGTTACAGTTCATCAGTGTTACATGAAGGTGATCCTTTGTAATTGCTTACACAACTAACATGTATAAAACAAAAATGCATATTATTGCACAGTAGCAGGGCATTCAGTATCCAGAGGTAAGAAATATTTTTCACATTACTAATGAGGTTTAAAACAATTTTAAAGCAATTTAAATTCTCACACAACTGCAGAAAACTTTAAGCAAGCCATGGTTGTGTAATAGAATTTTTGTATCCATTACATAAAATGATTTTCTATAAACAGTCTTTCTGTATATGTTGCTTCTGCTGGATAAGTCCCATCCTATCTCACTCAAGTCATCACTACCACTGGCCATGCTGATTAAAATGTACGATAATGACAGAACTGATACGGCTTTCAGGACCGTACTTCAGGCAAAACTGCACAAAGATTTTTGCCCCACAAGCCTCATGTGAATACCTGAATCTAGCTGCCACTGCCAAAGAGCACTAAGGACTTGTCAGGGACGTTGCAGGAGTAGAAATGTTTCTGAGGATACTCACTCCTCCAGGGATTTATCCTTACCTGGTAAATACTATGTATGGTTAGCTTTATTGTACTGCACACCTAACAGGCTATTTTCCATCTTTATTCTATCTCTTCTTCTTTCTCTAAGAAGTGATGAAATAGTTTTCCTCATTCATGACAAAATGGTCAAAATTCTCTGTGTCATCTCTTTCTGGGTATATGCCTTGCTGTTCTTAGCTAACCTGGCTGGAGACACCACCATCCCTGGTACCAACACCAACTCTAGTCATACTCACACTTGGTTCTGAGGCCTCTTTTAGTTGCTGGTTTCTGTCTCTCCCTGCCTCTCCGGTTTCCATTCCCTAAGTTTGGCAGGGCATTTGTATTGATCTTTTGGTCAGACATCTCAGGCGTGTTTATAGTAGAAAGTCTGTTGTGAGGTAAAGCTGGTAGGAGTTCAGGAGAGAAAGCTGTGCCACCCTGAATGCAGATGGACCAAGGAATAGACTAATGACAAGTAAAAGCCAATGGTGCCCCTGGGGAAGTTGTTACACTTCCGCAGCCTGCGAGTTTCAGAAGACTTTTCCCATCTTGCCTTTCATGCTATCTGGGGACTGCCCTGATTTTTAGATCCAGTGCCCCACTCAGCCGTGTTACAATGTGTGCAGTTTCATGTGTTTTTTTTTTTAAGATTGAAAGTTGGTGCACTTGGAAAAATAGTATTAGGGAACTATCAACAAAGATGATACTACTTAGCAAAAATAGCTTTCATAATCCTCTCAATGCTTTGTTTGAAGATAATGTGCAGTATGAAATGAAGATATAGCAAGAGCAATAAAAGGTTAGCTAAGTACCCTGTGGTTAGTTACATCCTGATATACAGAAAGCCATTTGAACGTCTTGAGGGAAACCTGGGAACATTTTAGCTGGTAAATTTTTTATAAGAGTACCTGATAAAATACAGATGCCTAGTCAATTGCATTTGGGATAAACAATGAATACATTTAGTATGAGTAGGTCTCAAACATCGTATTAAACATACTTCCACTAAAAATTTAATCATTATGGATCATAAATTCAAGTTAAATTTGGTGTGGTATAATTTTGTTTGATGAATCTGACAGGCACTCTTAGTGAGAAGAGAATTGTAGTCCTTCAGTGTAATAAACTGCCCAATTTAAACCAAACAGCAAAGTTAGTAACTGCTTCATCTATTTAAGACATACCCTTTTCCTTTTTGCACCAGAGACACCATATATTTATTTGGAATTAATTCATTTAACAATGTTTAGGGGACCAAACTAAACTTATGGGAAAATCTTCTTTGATATAAAACTGAAAATATTTTCTATAGTCTCAAAATAGCTTCTTTGGAAACTTTTAAGTAAAGAAATCTGTACAAAGACATATAATTGTCATTGCTGTGTTAACTGCAGAGCTTCTCTGAGTAAGTTATCTAAGGTGATGTGAATACATTTTCTAAAGGCTACAGTAAAGTGCTATGAAAACCAGAATGAGGAAAACAAGGTTTTCCTCAAAGTTAGGACAAAGCAAACACAACATTGATTAAATATAGAATTCTTTTCTAAAGATGGATGTTCCAAGGCTAATAATAATGGCAGGATACATAAAAAGAATATTCATAAGAATTTGTAAAGAATATCACAGTAACCTGAAAACCACCCAAAAGGCCATCATGAGAAATATAGATACATAAATAAATTAGCATCTAAGTGGCAAAAATTTTAAATTGAATACATTAATGTGGATGAATCTAAAAAGCACATTGATGAATTAAAAGTGATGGCCAAAAATTTCATTTTTTATATACCTATGTAGTTTTCAGCCATAGTAAAACTATTTTAAAAGCAAGGAAATACCTGAATTGACCCAATTCAGGACACTATCTTATTGAGCAGAATAGATTTAAAGCTAGAAGAGAGCTTCAGAAATTCTCGGTAATATTTATATTTTATCATGGACATAGATATGTTGGTTTTCTTTCATATTATTTATGCTAGGCACATGCAGCAATATATCCTTTTATATTTATAAATTAGGTGTGCGTGCATATTTTAAAATTCTATATATATGTATATTTATAGTTTTTAAAAAAGAGCTATCACTCACTCACAAAAATGTGAGTGCTTACTCGTTGGTGAAGCACAAAAACGGGAAGCTTAGACAATCCAACTCTCGTATTCCCTTACTGGGATTTTCCAGTAAAGAAAACCTTATTAATTGGCTTTGGATATATTATATTACACTAAAAAATCAGTTTAAGTGTTAGAGATTGAATCAGGTTGTTTTTTTGATACTATAGTATAGTATCAATACACACTTTAAAAATGTGCTCATCATGCAAATGTTATGAATTGGTTTTTCATTTAAGTTTGGCTTTACATATAATTGATTTATTTTGTGTATTTACATTCTCATTGAGCCATTCATTCGTTCACTGCACTTATTTAGGGCTTCCATATCTCATGTACTGCTCAAAATATTGATGATACATCAGTGAGTAAAAGTGGCATTGCCATAGCTAATAGAGTGTGTAATATCGTGGAGAAAAGGAACAATAGACAAGTCAATACATAGAGAAGACTGAGCAGTGATGTATATTGTGCAGAGGAATATAGCTGTGTAAGTGGATATAGAGTATGGATTATTATTTTAGGTCATTCACTTTGGGAAGTCTCTTTTGTGTGTACCCATTTAAGTAGAAGCCTGAATGAAAAGAGAAATGGATTGTCAAATACATAGGGTAAAAGGATTCCCTAAAAAGTGACACGGAATACAAATTAACTGAAACAGTAGTGCAGTGTAAGTGTAAAATTTCCAGTAGGCCACTGAGAAGCATTACAAGTAAGTATTAGGGAAAGTGGCATCCGATGGGAGTGGAAGAGTAAAAGAAGCCACAGCCAACTAAACAGTACCTTGTAACCCATTACAATGATTTGAATCTTTATTTTATTGTAATTGTGCTTGCGAGCAAGAGGTTGTGCTTTGTGACTTACTTTTTAAAAGGGTGACACTGGCTGTTGTGTGGAGAATAACGTGAAGTATCGCTTTAATCTATATGAGAAATTAAAGAGTTTAAACAAGGGTGAGAATGGTGCAAGCTGTGAAACTTGGTTAGGTTTAGGATGTACATATACTGAAAATAGAAATGACAGCATTTGCAATGGGTCGAATGTGAATGTGAGGACAACTAGCTACTAACAAAAAACACACAACTGCTGAGTAATTTGAAGCAGTTCAAACAGTGGCCTTTTTACAAAGGTGAGAGCAGACCAGAATGAAATCAGAATTAAGAGACTTACACTTTCATGTTATTGTGAAACAGATGGCATTTTATCCTCAAAACTAAAAATGTGGAAGTGATTATATATATATATATATATATATATATATATATATATATATATATATAGAGAGAGAGAGAGAGAGAGAGAGAGAGAGAGAGATTATAAAAACCTGAGAAAGGTCTGACCTGATATTAGCCATCCCTCATGAACCCATAGGGAAGGGGCCAGGAATGTAAGTGCCCCAGATTTATTCGTCTCTCTCTACTCTTCTGGTATTTTCCACTGAATCATGTAAAGAAGAAAAAAAAGGAATCTGGATGGGCAACTGTAAGCTAGTCATCTTCTGGGGGCTGATACGAATCAGTAATACCTCCTAGGTGTTTGTCAAGAACAGTGAGTGAATGGTAGCACCATTTACTAGAGTGATACTACAGAGAAGGATGGGGAATCAAAATTTCTGTTTTATTTTATCTCAAGTATAAAAGTACCAAGTATTGAGAAAGTAGAATCATTAAGGTGGCAATTGAATACACCTATCTGGGATTTAAAGGAAAGATAATAAAAAACAGATGCAACATTGGCAGTCATTAAACACTAGAAATAAAGGATATCACTGAAGAAGTGAATGTACTGTTAGAGGAGCAAAGATCTTTACTGGACACTGGAAAAGTCCTACATTTAATTTAGGAAAAAAAAAGAATTGATTCATACAGAGCAGGAGTGACAAGTTAACAAAGGAGAAAAACATGAGACTATGCAGCCAAAGTAGAAACTATTCTGCCAAGGGGGAGTAAACAACTGTGCCAGCTATTACTAAGAAATTAAAGTGAGACCAAAGAGCTAAACATTCCATTTAATACTGGTGAAGTCACCTCTGACACATTGGAATTCTTTCATAGGACTTATGAGAAAAAAATGCCAAAAAAGTTTTGGGAAGAGAAAGGAAAGGGAAAAGGTAAAGGCAACAAGTAGAGCCAATTCTTATAAATAATTATGTCACAAAGAGTAAAAGAGAATCAGGGTAACAAGGGAAAATGATGTCAAGAGATTTTTATTTAATTCAGGTTTATCACGAGATACAATATATTAATGAAAATGATGAAATACTAAGTGATTAATCCATAATGCTCTGGAGATAGAAGTGTCAAAGGGAACTCTGAGACGGGACTGTGAATAGGACACAACACACAGAAAAAGAGCTTCTGATAGGAGGGGAGACAAATTATTTTGCATAGTAACAGGGATATTGTCAGTTTTGGTGGAAGAAGAAGTTGCACACTCTCTTCTGATCACTTTTAATCCCTGGAGTGACTAAAGAAACAATAATATCAGCTATGAAAGGAAGATGAAAGCTGTGCTGGAAATTTGAAGCAGCAGGTTTGAAACAGCCAACTCCAACTGGGAGAATAAATTCAATAAGGAATGAAATCTATCTCTTGGAAACAGAGAGAGTCTTGTTTTGATGTTGTAAGAGTAAAGTGAGACATCATTGTCACTTGTCTTTCTCTAACAATTTTTGATGTTTAAGTGCAAGAATCGAGTAAGCATACCTAGATTCAAGTAAATTTCAGTTTATTTTGCTAGTTGCAGATGACAGACAATTAGGGTGCAAAGGAGTTTAGATTCTACACAGTGGGATTATTATTATAATGAACCATAGAATTTTACTATATTAAAAAGGGATTTAGGGACATGAGGGGGGAGATGAAGAGAACAAATGTTACTGGGGTCAGCAGATTTTTGGTCCCGATGGACTCAAAGTTTGCTGTAATCGGCAAGTATGATCAAACAGAGAAGAACTAGAGTTCACATTTGCTCTACTACCTTATGGCCTGTAAGTATATATGAAGCTTAGAGGAACAGGATGAACCAGAGAACTATCATCTGTACTCAAGCTATTAAAGCAAAAGCAATTTGATTAAAAGATTAAAGTAGTTTGTACCAAGATATGGCTGACTGATAAGCTTAATTTTCCAAGGAAGCTCTTTCCTTAATTCCTTAATCTAAAAAAGAACTTCTTATTCTTGGGGATAGAGCTTTAGAAGAAACATTTCAGTACTGCTTGACTGCCACAGAACATTTTTATATGCCTGAAGACCACCAATAGAGTAGCCTGATTCTGAAAAGTTCCATGAAAGGAAAAAAAAAAATAGGTACCTTATTTGATCGCCTATATGGATTTAGGGATTCAAGAGATAATTGTTTCTAAAATGCTGTATTACCTCATTCATATAATTGGTTTATTTTCTGAACTCATGGTAATAGTACCAAAGCCAGAGAGATAAACTGATAAACCAATAATCATCATGAAGTGAAATGCATACTAATATTAGTAGAACATTCTCTATGAAGATTTCCTAAGGTATCGGCAAAACTTACAGTTAAGTGCAATTTTTAGATTTAGTTTTTATCAGTATATATGTTTATAATACATAATAGTTGCATTAATTTTGGAACTGAAAGGGGAGAATACCACACTTTGATGCTTTCCAATCGCGTTACCTACTTTTCTACTGTCCCATTCCCCCTGACCTTTTTTCACATCTCCAAAATCCGTCTTTTGGTTTCTTAGCATCTCTCCTTTATTTTACTTTGTTATTTAGTTGTGATTTATATTTTTCACCTATTCAAAGTTCTAGGAAGTACAGGAGCTTTACATTGTCATTACACAATCAACAGAAGTAAAGATCCTTCAATTTATAGAAAATTTCTCATTATAATCAGTTAAATCGGAAAACAGGCTAACTGAATCATTAACAGGGGTTCTCGTGAAAGCGAGTTGATGAAAGATGCTTACTCACTGTTTTGGGTTATTTGTAGTGTTTAGATTGGTTTCCAGTAAAGATGTTGGAGTATAACAGTGAAAGAAAGCACAAGAGAGCAGCCCATAGCCACCTAATTGGAATTTTCTTGCAAGTCTTTGTGTCTGAGTGCCCATCCTCTTCTGGAGCACCCTCATTTTCCTTCAGTCCCTTTTCTGTGAGGAATCAGAAAGCAGGTGGAGATTAACCCATGCTCACGACAAGGGTGGGGTGGGAAGAAATCATGGCATATACTATTCTGGAAATGATGTGTTGATATGGTTGGAGCACAGAGGAAGTAAAAAACAGTATGAGACAAAGTAAGCTCGTAGCTTGGCATGTTTCACCACAATAGTCCACAAATTTTTAGGTCTCAAGAACCCTTTACATTGTTAGAACAGGTTATGAGAATTATATTTTAGGTTTTGCCATGCTGGCAATTAAAGTTAAGAAATATTTAAGTAGTCATTATTTAAATAATAATTCACTACATGTTAACATAAATAATATATTTTATGAAAGATAATTTTTCTTTAACAAAACAAAATTTACTGAGATTGGTATTGTTTTACAATTTTGCATATTTTTATTGTCTGTTTAATAGAAGACATCTGGATTCTCATATTTGCTTCCTCAAGCAATCTGTTACAACATTACATGTTATGCATTGTCTGTAAAATATGACTGCACTCTAAAGCAAATAAAATTTTAAGATTATAATGAAAGTAGTTTTGACCCTGTAGGCCCACTAAAAATCCTTCAGAGACATCTCAGCAAATGTCTTCAAATATACTTTGACAACTGCTGCTTTGTTTTGGAAAAGTTGAATTTAAATAGTAGATAATGCATAAATAGGTAAAAAATTTACATAAAAATTAAATTTGTATTTCATAACTATTACTTGGGATAGAAAATAAGTTGGAGAGAGGCAAGACTAGATGATAGGAAGCTAATTAAGTTTGACCAATTTAGTGCATTCTTTCTAGAAAGACTTTTTACAAATACATATGTAATCCCAATGTTTTTTTTTTCATGTGTCTAGTTTCTTTTGTTTGTTAATAAATTACGTGAAAGCAGATACTATTTTTCATTTATCTTTTTAGTGCTAGGGGTAGAGTCCAGGGTCCAATCCATAAAAGACAAAATAGGCCAATGTCTGCTATGAGCTGCACCCTCACCCCAAGAAGGAACTGCTTTTGATTAATCTTTTTAAATTATAGCTTTTGGCAGAGTGTACAGTTTAGGCACCATGATTTGTTAAAATTGAAGAAATAACCAACCAAATGATTATCATAATAGTGGAGATAAATGGTGGTATCATTGTGAATTAAATGGCATTGGTATCACAGATTGGTAAGCTGAACTTAAGTATTGAACTCATTCGTGAAGGACTCAAAATGTTATTGATCTATTTATTGGTTAAGGGCTGAAAAAAAAAAGGCATACCAACATGTCAACCATCTGTCAGCAGTGTGTGATCTGATTCAAGGAGTATAGAAGGATCAAAAAGAAATGGAGTTTGAAGTGTGTAATTTCTAGGTATATTTTGAATATTATGAATTTCTGATACTTATGAGAATTGAGCCTCTACTTGTAACTTAGGCTTTAAAGTTGCATAAATTTATTATATGACTAAGCCAAGTTCACGGTATATTTTAATATTTGTTTTCAATGCTTTAATATTTTAGTGTTTGTTTTTAATACTTTTGATGTTTTAGTGTTTATTTTTAATGTCTCAATATTTTAAATATTTAATCAGAATTTTTGAATTTTTATTGCTTATATTTCTGGTTCTATTAGTGAATGCTGGTTTATGCCAAAAAATTGGAATTAATTTGGCTTTTGCCCAGTAGATGCTATTTTGTTTTCAGATTCACTATGATGAACATTCACATTCCATTCAAAATATAGGAAACTGAATTACCCCTCCAAAGGGATCTGCTGACCTCACTCTGAAATGCATGCCTGCTAGAACATAGGAGACACACATTTGACATACTGCTCACACAAACTGACCAAATCTGCTCTCACCATCTTCCTACTTCCCAAATTCCAGTTAGGGCTAATGGAAATTAAAAGTACATATCATCAAGCATGGATTTTAATAATTCACATTTCATTAAAAAAAATCCTGTTGTGGAAAATAAAGAAACATTATGCAGAGTATGTTGTGAACAATTTAAAATGAGTTCAGAAGGTAACCAAACAATCTGGCTTCATGTTTTCAAGAGAGCAGCCCTAACAGACAGGAAAAAACACTTTAAGCACAAAAGGGATTTTAGTTCTCATGTCCTTTGTTGCTCAATTTTCCATCTGGCTGGACTTGCTGTTCGATCCAATACTTCTCGATTTAGCACAATTTTCTCTTTACATTTTGTTTGCAATGTACTCTAAAAGTCTAATTGTTGTCCTGTCCCAAGAGGAAGTAAATAATTTTTAAGTTAGAAAGAGAAGCATCTGCACACATAGAAAATAGCAGTCATTTTTAAAATAATTACTCCGTTTTCCTTTTAATTATGCCAAAATGTATCAATATCTCCAAAAAATGAGCTTTTGCCTCCAGTCATTAAAACTGAATGCAGCCCCAGCTGTAATTATTTTTATTCCTTCAAACTTTTGCGAAAGTTTGAGTTTTTGATATGTAGTGTATACTCTACTGGTTGCATACTTCAGTGAGTGACAGAAATTGAACCATTTAGGAAAAATAAAAATACAATTTTGAATACTATATTGTTTTTTGCTTTTCATCAGTAATTGATTGTTCACTTGATAAAGTTTGTATTGAATAAAGAAAGCTAGATATTAACTCATTCATTGGAAATATTTGTATAATTTAAATGAATAACAGAATGGTAGTTCTAAGGATATGTAAGAAGGATATCCATGGTAAATAAATAAAATTTAAAAAAAATAAAACTATGACACTAAAATGAAAAAAAAAGGATTCTGGTGAAATCAGACAGAATTTTTGTTCTGTTTGATAATCAGATATATTAGTTTTAAAAGTAGCAATATGTACACATATGTATAACACACATGCACAAACATATATATATATATAAATGTTGTGTATGTGTATATATATATATATACACATATATATATATATATATGTTTGTGCATGTGTGTTATAAAACATATTATTAGGAGGGGTGCAATGATTTCTTTCTCCTGTCAATTACATATCAAAAAGAATTTATATTTTTTTAATATTTCCACATTTTCTTCTCATGTGATTCTTCAGATTTAAGAATATGACCAGCTGCATTTCACTATTGGGCAGGGTCAGTGACTGGTCACATGTGTTCCATCCTATTTATTGCTCCCTCTCCTTCTTGTACTCTCTTTTGCCTCAATTCTCAGACATGGTGGACAATCTAGGGCCTCTTTTAACCTACACTAAGTATGCATGGACAGGACTCCGGAGCCACACTTACAGAAGTGCTGGGCATCCTCTTTGCTGATGTTCGCTTTTATTAGTTAGTAAGACTTGGCATCCTTGTCTATGCATCACTTGGGTATGTGGATTGACTGGCAAGCCTCATTAAGTCTCTACCTATTATTTTTTTCCAACCTTGTCTCCTGTTGTCCCTTATCCTCAATCTACTTACTTCCTTTGCCTATTCAGTTCCAAGAGTTAGATTAGGGTTGAGTTAGGAGAGTCTCCCTCAGCCACCAACATTAACTGTTTTCCAGTCCAGTTTTTAGAAGATAAGTTTTCTTTAGTGAGCTCATAAAGTGATTTAAAAATTAATGAATCCATGTACTCCATGGGAAAACTGATGAGTGCAATGTCTTGATTGCTTGAACTTAGTTTCCCAAAATGCAAATGAAAGGCATAGAATGCATTGTTCCTATGGAAATTTTTGGTACAATTAAGAAGTTGTGATGCAGCATAACTGATTTTTATATATGTGTTCCAGATAAACCCTAAGGTCACATTAAAAAGCAAAACTACACATAAACTATGAGGACCATCAGTCTTTAAATTAAGTTTATAGCTGTGCACAGTGAATATTTTAAAAGCCAGTACTCATTTAGAATAGAAGTGTTTTATTAAATATGTTGCAATCAGTACATGTTTTCATTTACTTTAGTTCTGCCACTTGTAACCCAAGAGAAAGTTACTTAAATAACATATTCATTAACAAGTAAGCTTCAAAGACAATTATAACTGAAGAGGTTCAGAGGAGAGGACTGCAACAGTGTGGGAAGTTGAGGAAACAATTTTCAAGAACTGGAAGATACCAGTTGAGCAACTAGCAAAAGTTAGATAAAAAAGATTGAGAATACACAAAGTTTGTTTCCTTTATAATATTTTCAACAAGCTGATGATTCATGTAGAAGGACAAAACTAAAAATCACTTGAAAAGGAAATAATTAAAAGTTGAACATTCCTAAGGTTGTACAGAGATGGTATTAAACATAAAGATTTTAAGTGCAGGACAATCCAATATGGTTTTTTTCTAAATGATGAGATCCTATTCACATAAATCAGTGCATCATGGAAAGCAGAATAATCTCTTGTCCCCAAAAAGACATCCATGTTCTGACCTATGGAACCTGTGAATATGTTCCCTTATGTGGTTGTTATGGCTTGCATTTAGATGTTCTGCAAAAGTCTCTCAGAGTCATAGTCATAGCTGGGGCTTTTTCCCTGATCTCTAGATCTAGAGTATGTGATGCTGGGATTGGTACATGGTGCAATGCTAAATTCATGGACAATAGGATTAAGAATGTGAATGCTACCCACTCTTAAGTAGCTTGGGTAAGATATAAACATTCATGATTGTCCTTTGCTTGCTTTCTACCTTCTAATTGCTATGAACTGTTTCTTCTCTTTGATACCTGTCTGCCATGCCTCCCTGCCTTGGAGCCAGCTGATGATGGTCTGCAAACTCTAAAAACTATGAGCAAAATAAACCTTTCTTCCTTTAACTTTTCATGTTGGGTATTTTCTCTCAGTAATAGAAAAGTACCTAAGACATAGTTTGATATCAGATAAATGGGGTCATTCTTGTGCCTGTACTGATTGTGTGGTTTAGGAACCTTTGGAGCGGACTTGTGGGAAGGGAAAGATTTAGAACAGGTTTGGAGGTGCTGGCTGAAAAAGTAAAGCTGGATCACCTGAGGCTATACTTGATGGGGGATTCTAGTCAGAACTCAGAAGACCAAATGTTTACAGAAATTCTGATGATGAAAACCAGCTTCAGGAGGTTTCTGCAGGGAAAAAGGACAATATTGGTTGTTGGACTCCAGATGGCATATGTTATGGCTTGGCAGAAAATTTGTCTACATTTTGCTCATGCCTGAGACTTTGCCTGAGCCTGAGATTAGGACTACTTAAACGTACAGTAAAAATTTCAAGACAGTCTAATTTTGAAATGGTGGCATGGCTACTGTTGGGGACTTTTAGCCAGATTTATGTTAACAATCAAGAGCAAAGCGACAAACAGAATGATTTAAAATGTTGTTAGTTTGTCCAGAAAGGAGACTCCAGTAAATCGGTAGACTGCAAATATAGAACAGAGAAGATCTTGATTGCTG
Organism: Hydrochoerus hydrochaeris; assembly: GCA_004027455.1. Taxonomy (NCBI): domain Eukaryota; kingdom Metazoa; phylum Chordata; class Mammalia; order Rodentia; family Hydrochaeridae; genus Hydrochoerus; species Hydrochoerus hydrochaeris. Next base: position 143,960 of record PVLA01003728.1, read on the forward strand.
ATAATGAAGAAGAGAATAGAAAATATGGCCTGAGGGCATCATATGAAGCAGCGGACTCTACTTTGCAGCCACAACATTGCAAAACTGAAAGAGTGCTTTGAGAAGAGAGTCCAAAAATACCATGTTTCAGAATGGTGATGGTGTAGGAATACATTTCTTAGGATTTGGTCATGGGCACTGGACCCCTATAGCCAAGAGTGAGGGAAAATTGGCTACTGCTAAAACTGGAAACAGATGGAGCCATCATCCATATGGTGATAGTCTTAACCACATGAAGAATGCAGTATTTGTGATATCAAGAAGGCTTCCACTCAGATTTTGGAAGAAAGCCTGAGATGTCACTCAGTGTGCCACTGAAAGAGCAGTGTGTAAATCTGTGGGTATGAAGCCAAAGTTGCAAGAAGACCACAGAAATTTGGAGAAACCACAGAAGTTTATTGTCCTAGGAAAACTGCAATGAGTGAGTAAAGCCAGCCAAAGAAAGATGCTATGGGATCTGCAACCACCAGAAGTACCATATGGTGAGAGCCATTCCAGCCTTTTGGAGTTCACAATTTGCCAAAGATTGTGGAGGATGCTTAAAGTGGAACTATGGGAATTAATGTTTCCCTACTAGATTTTGGTCTTTCTTTGTTCTCATTCCTTGCTATCCCCCTGTTTATAACTTTTGAAATACAAATGTCTTTCTTGTGACATTGAACATTGGAAGTGTGTACCTTCCTTTTCATTTGTACAGGGGCTCACAGATAATGGTTTGGCTTAAATCTCAGAGGAGACTTTGGGCTTGAACTTTTCAGCAGTGCTAAAACTGTGAGGAGTTTGACAACTCTTAGAGATGGGCTAAGTGCCTGTTGCATAAAGAGGTGTGTGTGAGTCTCAGGGGGTCTAGGAGCAAAGTGTTATGGGGAAAGCCATAAACTTCCCTCAATATGATACTGGAGCCATTGGAGAGGGATTACTCTTAAAAGAGGTCCTAGAGATAGACCTTTTACTTGAGTTTAATGTGTTTATAAAAAGAAGAGGAGTTACACATTCTCTCCCTTTCCTGTCTCTCTCACTCTCACTTTACCTCTCTCCCTCTCCCAAGTGAAGACATACTGAGGAAGAAAAGAAGGCCCTCACCAAGCTAATACCTTGATCTTGGATTTCTTAGCCTCGAGAAATGTGATAAATAAATTTCAGGTGTTTAACTCACCTAATCTTCAATAGTCCTGTTATAGTAATCAAAACTGACTGAGACACAGACAGACAAAATTGTGCAGTGCTGGAAAATTGATGACTACAACTATAATCCTAGGCAAAGGCAATGAAGTAAAATATACTTGGATCCCTGCAAACAAAGTTTATGTGTCAAATTTCTGCCAGGATTACTGTTTATTTACCTTATATGAGTATTATATTGTGATCTGTTTCAGATTCTGGGTTTCAAATACAGCTAAATAAGTTTTAGGTTTTGTTAAAAATAAAATATGAGGTTCAGTTATACAAAATGAACAAGTTGTATAAAATTTTTGTACAGCATTGTGTCTGTAGTTAACAATGCTGTATTATGCAATTAATTTTCAAGAAAGTAGCTCTTATGTTAAACATCCTCACCACAATAGTTTCACATATCATAGTACTAAATTAATAAAAATAAGCAATAGTTTCCCTTCTAACTATTCCTCATCTTCAATTTGTTAAAACTTCAGAGTTTCCAGACATGGTAGTGCACGGCTGTAATCTTAGGACTTGGGAGGCTGAAGCAAGATGATTACTGAGAATTCAAGGACAGGCTGTGCTACATTTTGAGTTCTTGGCCAGCCTGAACTACATGGTCAGACTTCTGTTGCAAAAAACAAACAAACAAACAAAAATACCAAAACGTTTGTATAGACCTTAATATATGCATTTGCCATAGGGACAGAGGTTTATTCCAGTTGTAAATTCCAAGAAGATTATCTGATAAATTCCTTAATGTTTTGCTATAAAGGCATTTTAGACAATTATACAGTGTTATACTATACCTATAAACACTACCAAGTGAGAATCAAGAGAAGCAGATATATTCTTGTTGTCCTTAGCACAAATCTGAATCCTCCTAATTTGTGCACTCATGGCTCAACTACTTAAAGACTCGGTATTTTTCCTACCATATCCAGCTAATTGTAGAGCATCAAAGTAGTTTAGGGCTTCATTGAGCTGAATGCTTCTACCTTGCCTCCAAATTAATATGCTGAAACTTAAACTTCAAGATAGTGGTAGTAGGAGATGAGACCTTTGAGGCATGATTAGATCATGAAGGTAAAAACCTTTAAAATGGGACTGCTCTACCATGTGAAGGTACAGCTAGGAGGTATAATGTAGGAATAGAAACAGGTCTCTCCACAACCATCTCTACTCGATCTTGTATTTTCCAGCCTCCCAAACAGTGAGAAAGAAGTTTATGTTGTTTATAAACTGCTCATTTTATGATTCTTTTGTACAGCCATTCATATAGACTAATACAGGATAGAGATGAGAAAAAATTTAAGAAAAAGAATATTTCACTGGTTGCCTTATGTCTGGAGTCAGGGGAGAAGATTAAATGTAAAGGAGCACATGAGAAAGTTTTTTTTCAGAGAGGGTAGTGGAAATGTCCCATATCATTTTTGCTTTCATAGCTGTATGATTAATGCATTTGTTGAAACTTTCTTTTTTTTTTTTTTTTTGCGGTACTGGGGATTGAACTCACAACCTTGCACTTGCCAAGCAGGCGCTTATGCTACTGAGCTAAATTCCCAGCCTGCTTGTTGAAACTTTCAAGCCCTTCATTTCAATGAATAAACTATACTGAAAATAAATTAAACTATATTAGTGCTACTTCCTCTCAATCTTCTCCACATCCCATACCGAAGCAGACACCTCCTTGTCACCTTGCTTTATATGAATTGTATTACAATACCATTTCTCAGTTTTCAAGGGGATTTAAGGAGCTTTACATTTCACCTACTTTTTATTTTGCATTTTAGTTTAAATTGAATAAAATATTTCAATAGTCCAGACATTAATGTATTTTATCCATTTTACATAAGTGGAAACACATTCTTTACACTTCAAAAGTTAAATCGACAGATTATTTAACAAATGCTTTCAAAGCATTAGGCATTGTTATGGATACAAGAAAAAGAAAAATCCATGTCCTAATACATTAATAAAGATAACTATTTCAACTCAAAAAGTAAAGGAGGAGACCATAAAGCAGTAAAAGAATGTAGGAATGCTGGGATAGGGTTATGTTTTTATAGTTTGAAAAGCCTGAATAAAAGTTGTGTACATATAAAAAGTTCTGGAGAGAGTTTAAGAGACAGAAATAAATGTATCCCTGTTCATAACTAGAAAGGCTTATTGAAAAAGTGTAAATTTTCACAAGATTGATCAACAAATGCAATACAATGGAAATAAAATTTCTCTTTCTTCTTCTTTTTTTTAAAATTGGGAGTCAAGCTCAGGACCTCAAAATTGCCATTCAGGTGTTTGTGCCACAGAGCTGTACCCCTGACTCTGAAATAAATTTCTAACAGGGTCTTCATGTATTTTTGGTAAAGAGAAAATAATGGAAAATGATCAGTTATTTGTAGAGTTTATAAGAAAATCAAGTTCAGAGAGAACAAATTTGAAGAAAATAGAAGTTGAGATTTATACTTAGAAATATCGCGAGTATGATGAAGATAGTGTGATGTTGCTACTTGGGCTAGCAAATAGATCAGAGTGATAAAACTGAAAATCCAGAAGCGTAGCCACACATGCAAGTGCATTTGAATTTTTAGAAATTGGGCACTAAATATGTCAAAGAGAATATCTTCATGAGCTTCAAAAAGGTGAGATTTCTTCAAATATACAGGAAAGGATTGACATGTCACACTATTTTAGAAGTTGAAACTTCTGTTCATGAAAACATACCACTGAATATTTTAAGAGACAGTATGTTTGTAATGCATATGATTGACAAAGAAATGCATCCATAATACAAAAAACCCTATAAATTAATGAAAAAAGAAAACTGAAATAAAAAGGGAGACAAGAGGTTTTCATGGCCTTTACAAGAAAAGTATAAAAATAGTTTATAATCCTATGGAAAGCTGCTAACTTTCACTATTAACTAGAGAAATTCAAGTTAAATCCACAATGGGATTCAATATTGAAGCTTCCAATTTCAGAACATATGTATCACTTCAATATGTCTCCAATATTCTTGGCAAGAAAATGGATAAGGGAAACTTTCATATATTTTTATTAGAGTATAGGATAAAAAAAACTACTTTGGAAATTTTACTTGATGTTTTCTATTAAATTTTGCATATCTGCCTATTCTCTTTTACAATGGTATCATAATTGGGTATATGAACTGAAAACTACATATATGTGTGTTAAAAGATGTAAAAATACTGTTTATAAAGACAATATCTATAATATTTCCACTTGGAAAAACACATAACATTCAAAAATATAATAAATAAGTGTGTTGTATGTTCACATAATAGCATGCTACACAGCTAAGTAAAAGACACTGCTGCTGCTTTACAAATCATTATAACTATTAAAATCACATTGGACGAAAGTAGCAAGATTTTAAAAGAACAAATACTGTGCAATTCCACTTGTAAAATGTTCCAAAACGGAAAAATAGCCTGTTCTTTGGAAGTTATGCTATGCATTACCTTTTTAGAGGATCAAAAGAAAATGATGAGGCCTCTTCAGTATAGGTAATATACTGTGTGATTTCTTGGTGTGTGTACTTTATGTGGTGTGTTCATCCTGTTACAACTAATGTTGTACAGTTTCTTTAGTTTCACATTCTAATACATAAAGTCTATACTTACCTTGATCTGTTCCTAAAAATACATGAGATGATACAACATGTATTATGTATTTTATAATATAGTCATGAATATTTCATGACTGGCACGTAACAAGCACATAATTGATGTTAGCTAATGGCATAAAAAGCTGCCACATAACTTTGGATTAGTCTGGAGGGGGAAAGAGTTTTTAAGAACTTATCTTCAGAATTTAAGGTTTTGTTTTATTTTCATTGTTTGTTTCACGGTACTGGGGATTGAACCCAGAAAATTCATGTTGAGCTACACCTTCATTCTTTTTTTATTATTTTTTGACTAGCTGAACATATATATTTATTCTGAATGAGTTGCTGATCAAACGTTTAAAGGTAAAAATAAAAATTTGCTAAAACAAAATCAACTGAATTTATGTATATTATCAGTGAACTATTTAAAAATTAATGTAAATTTGTAGTATCAAAATAACATACTTAGCAACAGATTTAAGCAGGGGCAAGAAGGCCTTATATTTCTGAAATACATTGAACACTATATAAATCAGTGACAAGTAATTTTATAATCTTGGATTAGAAAATTTAATAATATTAAAATTGTACAATCCAAAGAAATCTATGAATTCATTAATGGAAAAAAATTAAAACAGTACATATATTGTAGAAAACAATCTAGAAGTTCCCCCCAAATGTTCAACAGGAAATTATATAATGCAACAGTGTAACTCTAGGTAATGCAAAAGAATTGAAAGAAGAAACTCTGATATTTTCACAACGAAGTTCACAACATAGTAGCATTATTTAAAATATTCAAAAGGTATAAGCAAGGCCAAATATGCACTAACAGGTAAAAATAAACAAAATATGTCATACAAAGACATACACAAGTTTACACACAATAGAATATTATTCAAGTTTAAAAAATTCATGCTTTTATTTTTACAAGTTACAGCATAGATGAAGACATTGTATTACGTAAAAGGAAGGCAGATGCAAAAGGGCAAAAACTGTATGATTTCATTAAAGATGCAATTCTACTAATTACACTTCAGTATATTACCAATAATGGATATTGTATTGTGCATTATAATATTCAACATAAGTAACCTGATTGCTTTTCTGATGGTCACATATTGTTGCACTGTATTCAACTGGAGTTTTTTGAAGAAATTTAACTGAAATACAAAGTGTGAAACAGGGAAATCACAGGTGCACTGTATGTAACTTAATAATCAGGAACATGATGATGCATTAGTCTCAATAGAGCTAATAAAAAATTATACAGAACAAAAATATAATAAGGTTACCAAGAGAGGAAAAGAGGATAAAATGACTAGTATAATTTTTACTGTTGTATACATTTGGAATACATAACAATTATTCATCTTTGGGAACCGGTATGCATTAAATACCAATCATTTTTACATCTGCTTCCTTTCTGCTCCTTCCTCTCCTACACTTCCACAGATCTTCCCATCTCCACAAATTTACCTGCCTTTTTTCTACCATCTTTTTATCTTACTTTTTACATTATTTCTATTTTAGATTTCTCATATAAGAGAAACCATGTACTATTTATCCTTCTGTGTAGATTTATACCATTTAGAATTATGGTGTCAAGATCCATCCATTTTCCTACCAAGGACTAAAATTTATCCTTCTTTGTGGCTTAGTAGTACTCCCTCATATAAATATATATGTATATTTTGTATCAGTTCTTTTGTTGAAGGGGATAGAGTCCACTTCCACAATTACTCATTGTAAATTGTTCTACTATAAATATTGGTGTGCATTTACCTATGTAATATGATGTATTTAACTTTTTCCTTAGACCTGTTTAATTTTTTAAATTTTGAGATGGAGTCTTGCCAAGTCATTCAGGCTGGGCTTAAACATTCAATCTTTCTGCCTCAGTCTCCCTCCTGCCTCACTTACCCCACATGTTGAGACTACAGGCATCCATCCCCACACTTAGCTAAGAGTAAGAAGTTTTAAAAACTAAGGAAGAATCGTCACATAGCTGCCCCTAAGCAAATTTATTATTGCGTAGAATAGTACAGAAAAGTACCCTCAGGGACACTGAAACATGTCTTATGTTTTAGTGTTGTGAAACATTACCGAGCTTGTCTTAGACCAAGTAGGATGCTGCTGCGGAGGGCATGGCTGTATTGATTAAGGTAACACAAAACTGTTAAAGTAAGCTACAACTAAGTCCTTTGGCTTATTCTTTTCGATGGCAGCCATATTACTGATGGAAAATAAATTTGAAAGGACATTGTATTTACACTATTTTATTTTTAACACAGGCTTTGATTTACATTTTATATAGGTTTATTAAATATTTTCTTATAGATTTATACTTCAAAGATTGATAACTGATTTTCTGTCCTGTACAATTTAATGATATTTTGTGTTGCTGTGAGAAATTTATATTTTTATTTCAAGTATAATTTGGTGCATTAATGATAATTTTAATCTACAAGTTCTATTTACTATATATAACACAATTCTCTGCATTTTTCTTTTTACTTAAAATACAGTATATAATTTTAATAATTTCTAATGATGTATATTTGGATTTATCTAATATTTATACATTATAATATCTGAAAATAGAGAGTTAAATATAAATATATTACAATGCTAAAGTCTCTATGTCTACATTCCACAGGTCAAATTTATTATTTGTCATTGTCAGAGATAAATTTCTTTTTGGATGTAGAAAAACAAAACTCTCCAAGTCCAGGCACTATTAGCTCTCACTGCAGCCTCCATTTGGGAATTGCTGATCTGAGCCTCTATATTAACACATAAATAGCTTCTGAAGTATATTTGAAGAGAAATGTAGCCCTTAGACAGTTTACATGTCTTTTGGAAATAAGATTAGTATTTTATTGCATTTGCCTACATACTACCAATGTACTGTCACTGGGGAAGAATTCTAGAAGGCTGTAAAACATTCAGCTAATGATTCTGAGTTGGCTTATATGGTTTGCTCTAGTGAATGAAGTTCTGTCCTGCAGTTAGCTTGAGCTACAATTAATAATCATTTCTATTATTTAACAAAAGAATATAGAAATACAGAATTTCAAATGTGGCATCTGAATAGAGTATTTGATATGCAACCTCTAATAATATCTTTCCTTAGTAATTATTTAGAACCAAATATTTTAATCCCTTTTATCTGAAACAATATAGTAAAATCTAAATCAATTACTTTTGTTTTCATTCCATTTTAAAGTGCAACTGATATACATATACAGATTATCTTATTTATACTATACATTATCATATGTGTATATATATATACATATATGATAAAAATGCATCTAGTAGATGAAAAATAATCAACTATATTTAGTTTAAAAATCAGGCAGTAGTTTACCAAGCAGTACATAAATGTGAACATAGTTCTGTTATTCAAAAAGTCAGTTCTGCAGCAGTAAAAAAACTAAATGTAATTACACTGTCTGTGTTTAAAAATTAATTGACAAATTGGGTTTTTATAACTAGGTTTTTGTTGCCTTATATACCTAATATATATTTTCTTAAAAAATAAAAGAGAGGGATAAACCAATTGGATTATACTATAATTACTGCTGCAGCAAAAAAGGTATTTTTTCCCAATGAAGAATGTAAAGAGATTCTGTATTCCAGTGTTGCAAACACAGTTTCCCTATAGTTTATCACAGTTTTCAATAATATGTGACATAAACAAAGGAATACTTTTCCTTACAAAACTTAAAGGCAACTAATAATAAAGCAGTAAGGGTTTACACTTGGGAAACATGTAAAATACGTAACATCCAATTTATCAATTAAAAGTTTATTTTTCTCTGTAAGTCACAATACCATATAAAAACAAGCAGGAAAGTAAATTTAAAATATTATTTTAAATTATATTTCAACAGCTAAAAACAGGAGCAGAGTTCTATTGATTATTTTTAATATTAAAAGTTTTCATTATTTAAAAGAAAAAAAGACAGAAAACAAAAACAAAAAGCAAAAGAGATGAATAAACAACAACAACAAACCCAAAGCAATAACAATATAGGGTTTCCTTTTTTTGTTGTTTTTTTTTTTAAATTTTACTTTACAGAGAATAAAATAAAAGAGGACCGAACAAAGCAGATCAGATTAGAATAATACAAGCAAAATAGCACTTCACAACAAGACAGTTGGATGTCAACAGTAGCTACCATAATATCTCTTTCTTTGAAATAGTTGAGTATAGCTTCACAAACAATAATATCAAACATAACAAAATAGAATAAAAACAATCAAGAGAATGAAACTATTACAAGGCATTCTGAACCAAGTAACAGAAAATGAACAATGGCTACTATATCTCATTTTCCATAAAAATTTGTCTATATTATTACACATATTAAAATCCAATAAGACACAACATGATAGAACCAATGGTAATAAAAGAACAAAAGCATGGTAGGACTTCAGAGCCAGATGATATTAAATCAGCAATGGCTTCCATAATGTCTTGTTTTCTTCAAAGTAGCTGTTCATGCTATCACACATAATAAGGTCAAACATAACAGAAGTATTATGATCAAATAAAACAGAATAAAACTATTCCAACCAATGAATGAAAACATTACAGGTCTTCAAAGCAATATAATGGGGATCCATGATTACCATAGAGTCTTATGTACTCATACCTTTTCTTACACTAGAAAGACTATGTGGTATTTATACATGTGAGTTTGATTTATTTTGCTTATGAGTATGGTTTCAAGGTGCATCCATTTATTTATAAATATCTCAATGTGATCATCCTTTATAGCTGAGTCGTACTCCACTGTGTAAAAGTACCATAACTTTTTTATCCATTCCTCAGTTGATGGACACTTAGGTTATTTCCAAGATCTCCCTATTACAAATTGTGCTGCTATAAATATGGGTGCACATATATCACTGTGGTATGATGTTTTCAGTTCTTCTGGGAATATGTCTAGGAGTGCAATAGCTGAGTCAAATGAGACTTCCAATCCCAGCTTTTTGAGGAATCTCCAGACTGAGCTCCACAATGGTTGCACCAGTCTACACTCCCACCAACAGTGCAGAAGAGTTCCTTTTTCCCCACAGCCTCTTCAGCGTTTGTTGTTGGTAATTTTCTTGATCCTGGTCATTCTTTCTGAAGTGATATGGAATCTCTGTGTGGTTTTAATTTGCATTTCTCTAATGACTAATGATGATGAACATTTTTTTCGTGTATTTATTTGCCATTCGTATTTCTTCATCTGAGAACTGTGTGTTCATCTCGGATGCCCATTTTTGGATTGGGTCTTTGAATTTCAGAGGTCTGATATTTTTAATTCTTTATAAGTTCTAGATAGAAGCCCTTTGTCTGAGTGACAGTTTGCTAAGATTTTTTCCCAGTTTGTGGGTTTTCTTTTCACTCTACTAGAGATTTCTTTCAATGTGTAGAAACATTTAATAAGATGTGATACCAGTTATTGATTCTCGCAAATATTTCCCATGCAGTTAGGTTCTTGTTCATGAATTCTCTACCAACCCCTATGTCTTCAAGATTTTTACCTACTTTGCTTCCAACAGATTTAGTGTTTCTGTTTTAATATTTAGATCTCTGATCATTTAGATTTTAGTTTAATACATGGTGATAGGCATGGGTCTATTTTTAGTTTTTGCCATATGGATAGCCAGTTTTTCCAGCACCATTTATTAAAGAGACTATCATTCTTCCAGTGAACATGTTTGGCCCCTTTATCAAAGATAAAGTGGTAGAGTGTGTTCATAGTTGTATCTTCCAGTCTATTCCATTGATCTTGAGGTCTGTTTTTATTCCAGTACCATGTTGATTTTGTTACATTAGCTTTATAGTATAACTTCAAGTCAGGGATTGTGATGCCTCCTGCCTTGGCTTTGCTGCTTGGAATTGCCTTTGCTATTCTAGGTCTCTTCTGGTTCCAGATGAATTTTAGGAGTGATTTCTCTAGATTTAGGAGGTATATTAGTGGTATTGTCATTGGGATTGCATTGAATCTTTATAACAATACAATATAGGCTTTTAAAGCAAACTGATATGGACCTAACAATGGTTGCTATATTGCATATAGTTATCTTCAGAAGAGTTGCTCTAATTACCAGGTATAGACATGCAAAATGTTTTAGTTGTATGAATATTAACTGTTCTTTTCCAAGAACTATTACAATTCACAGTATTCTTAGCTATCTTATGTGTGTGTGTATATATATATATATATATATATACACACATATATACATACATACATACATACATATATATACACACAGAGAGAAATTTGTCTTTTTCTTTTCCCTTCCTTCTTTCCTCCTTTCCCCTATTCCAGTTATGTTTCCCCTTTGAGCAGTTTCTTACCCTTACACAATATTTATTGTAGACTTTAGATCTTATTTGCTCTTTCATTTCTTACTCTAAGGAGACTAGAGTATTTACACATTGTGAGTTTGATTTATTTCACTTATGAGTATTGTCTCAAGTCACATCCATTTACTTACAAAAACCTCCATGCAATGCTCCTTTATAGATGAGGAGTACTCCACTGCATAAATATACCACGTCTTGAGGAGCTAAATGTGGCCAATTAGTGAGCAAAAAAAAAAAACCAGAACCTTCCAGGGAGAAACAACTCATATGCCAGAATAAAACATCCTGGGGAAATCCATACAGAGGTAAATGAATCCTCTTGACATAGGAAGAAACTAAAATGAAAAAAGCTCTTCAAACATGCAGTCTCAGGGTTACAATTGGAACAGCTAAAATTAGCAGATATGGCGCTTTGACTCCACCCCATCGAACTGCCCAAACTCAAGCAGGCCATGACCCACTGCTACCTGCAAGCCGCCCAAACTCATTCCTGCTGCAACTCACAGGAGACACAGCCAGGCTGAACTCAGAGGTTGGTGAGCCCAACAGAGAATGGATCCATTGAAGGGACCGCCATTAATCCACGGTCAGTGCTGCAAATAAGATGCCTCCATGATGGCGCAAGCAAATGGGCAACATGTTGGAGTTGGGCAGGAGGAGCCTGAATGGGAACAGCAGTAACATCAGTTGGTTGCTCCATCCTAGATCAGATTTGTGAGATTTGTTTGGCCTGGGTCATGCACCTGGCCAGGACCAAATAAGCCATCCAAAACTGATTCCCTACACCTAGCATACACTAACCTGGTGAAGGCCCCTAAAGGTGGACTGGCCCAAGGGGGAGGGGCCATCATATTGAGCCCCTGCTTACACCTCAGTGACAAGAGCAAACAGGAGGGCAAAAATACCTCACCAGTGAGAATTAGAAGAACTATAACCAACAGGGAAAGGGGCTGAGACCTCCACTATATACCTATATTGAAGAAACCAAAACCATGACAAGAGAAAGAAACAAGAAAATGCCCTCAGACCAAAACCCTGAGAACACTGATCCAGGATAGGGAAAAGCAAAAGAGAATGAGGTCAGCAACATCAGACACAGATTCAATGGACATTAAGACATATCTTCAGAACCTTGTAGATGACTCAAAACTGAAATATGAAATCAGGTAAAGCAAGATATAACTAGATTAATAAAAGAAATGCTGAACACCTATCAAGAAGACACAGATGGAAGAAGGGAGGAACACAAAAAAGGAGAGAAACATTCGCTAAAGAATATAAAGAAAATATAGAATACATGAATCAGATTCAAAGAGACTACCATGAAATTAAAAACTCCATTGAAAGCTGGCAAAACTCCTTAAATGAAACTAAGGATAGACTATCAAAACTTGAAGACAAGTTTGCAATATGTGATCATGGAAGGAAAGATTTCTTAAAAATAACAAGGAAACTGGCAGTAACAATACAAAGGCTAGAAGACAAAAAGAGAATCTATAATTTAAGAATAAGAAATGTGAATGAAGAAGCAGGAATACAAACAGGTTAATCACAAAGCTATTCACGGAAATAATTAAGGAAAACTTCCCAGGCATGGGAAAAGAAAATGACATTCGTTTATGTGAAGCATAATGAACTCCAGCCACCTACAACCAAAACAGAACTAGACCCAGACATATAATAATCAAGATACCAGAAATTCAATATGAAAACTGAATTTTAAAAGCTGTCAAAGAAACAGATTACCTATAAAGGAAAGCCCATCAAGTTCACGGCAGACATCTCGACACAGACTATCAGATCAAGAAGAGCTTGGAGCGAAGTATTCCAAGCCCTGAAAGAAAATAACCTCCAGCCCAGATTGATGCACCCTGCAAAACTGTCACTAGAAATTAATGGAGAAACAAGATGCTTCCATGACAAAGAGAAACTGGTAGACTTTGTGACCACCAATCCAACCCTACAGAGAATACTGAAGGACATTCTAGAGAGAGAAAAAAAAAATACCAGGATTTCAGGAACAGTGGCAGAAAAGTCTCAATGAATGGGGCAGGCAGTAGAATGAAGGAGAAAAGTGACAAACAAAAGCAGAAAAGTATCACAGCAGAAATGAGACAGAGAAGGTTGGCTATAATCTCTAACATAGATGGCCTTGATGCACTAAAAAAAAGACAGGCAGAGTAGATCATGAGGTAGGGTCCATCAAGATGCTCTGTATAGGAAATAAAATCAATCTGAGAGAGGGTTTATGGACCAAAAATCAAATATGAGAAAACAATGCTCTATATGACATGGAGCCAGAGAGAAATAGGGGCAACTTGACCACCACCTGCAGATAGGTTGGAAACACAAGATAATTATGTGCAGTAGAGAACTTCTCAGCTCTAACGAAGGAAAACCTAGAGGTTTTTGCAGGTAAAGGAATACAACTTGAGACCAAGTCCAGGAGTGAGAAGGTTTGGAACAACTTAGGTAAATAGCAGGTTGCCACCAATTTAAAAACTGAGGGAGTTGGTGGGACCCAAAATGCACAACACCCTGTGGGAGTAAAAGGGGAGGAATAGTCTGAAAAAAGAAGGCTGAGGATATTGTTAATAGTGTACCAGGATTTAAAACCCACATTACTCACCCCACTCTGCTTAGATGGATTATATTCTGTTCCAGTTTGTCTACTTGTACTAGATTTGAGGGCACTGTCATTTATCCCGAAAATAGCAGGATATAGTACAGTAATCATCCTTAATTTCCTATTAACTTAATCTGAAGCTCTATATAACTTACACTGTTTTACCATGACTGATCTTAATTGAACCTGGTTTGTTAGATTGCTGTTTTGTACTGACATTTTATTCAAAGCTGTTATGATTGATAGTGTTAAGTCTGAGAGTATAGGCAACTGAACTTAAGATGACAAGATTCACTAGGATACCCACTCCCGTTTGATTATTACCTGCCTTTGAAGTTTTACATTGTCTACAATGTTTTGTTTTTACTAATATTGCTATGTACTGCTATATTCAATTATACTGCTATATCCAAATATGCCCGATGATATAGACAATTCTGTTGAAATAACAAAAGACAACACAGTAACCATTGTAGATCACCTTGTACTGTGGCTTTATATGACTCTTTGATTTCATGTTTTTATAGGAATTTGTTTTGTTTTGTTTTGCTATGTTTTGTTTTTTCCTCTAATACAGAAAGGATAGAAATACATGTAGAGACTCAGGCATGCATAGCTGTTTACAGTCTCACAGTTTGAAAGTCTACTTTGAATGCTTTAATTTTGTAACTTGAGCAACTATTTCTAAGAGAACAATGTGTAATTTATTAACTAGTGATTTCTTACTGTTTATTTCTTTTTTTGAAATTCTATATTTATTCTACCCTTTTTATGTTTTATTTCTCTTTAAATAAAATTTAATTTTTTAAAAAAATACTGCTTCTTGTTTATCCATTCCTCATTTGAGGGCCATTTGGGTTGTTTCCAAGATATGGATGTTACCAATTATGCTGCTATAAGAATGGGTGCACAAATATAACTGTGATATGATGTTATCAGTTCCTCTGAAAAAATGCCCAGAAATGTGACAGCTGGGTCAATGGAACCTCAAATGCTAGCTTTTTGAGTAATTTCCACATGATTTCCACAGTGGTTGCACAAGTCTTCACTCCTACCAACAGTGGAGAAGGGTTCCTTTTTCCCCACCGCTCCTCAAGCATTTGTTATTGGTTGATTTCCTAACCTTAGCCATTCTTTCTGCAGTGAAATGGATTTTCAGTGCTGTTTAAATTTGCATTGCTCTGATGACCAATGATTCTGAATATTTTTTCATATGTTTATTTACCACTTGTATATCTTCCTCTGAGAAGTACCTATTTGTCTCAGCTGCCTATTTTTGCATTGGGTTTGAATTTTGGGGGCCTGATTTTCTAAAATTCTTTATATATTCTAGACAGAAGTCATTTGTCTAAGAGACAATTGACTAAGTTATTTCCTCAATTCGTGGATTTTCTTTTCACTCTATTGGAGATATCTTTTGACATGTAAAAAGTTTTTAATAAGACAAGAGTCCAGTTGTTGATTTTGGAAGCAATTTGATTTATTTTACATAAGATCTACCCCAGTGTCTTCAAGATTTCTACCTACTTTGTCTTCCATCAGAGTTAGTATTTCTACTTTAGTATTTAGATCTATGATCCATTTTAGCTTTAGTTTAGTGCATGGTAATAGGAATGGGTCTAGTTTTAGTTTTTGGCATGTGTAAAGCCAGTTTTTCCAGAACCACTTATTAAAGAGACAATCTTTCTTACCGTGATCATGTTTGCCCCCTTTGTTAAGATAAGGTGACTGAGTGTGTTTGTAAATGTGGCTGTATCTTCTAATCTAGCCCATTGATCTTCAGGTCTGTTTTTCTTCTAGTATCATGCTGATTTTATCATAGTAGCTTTATAGGCTATCAACTCTGGGATTGTGATGCCTGCCTTGCCTTTGTTGCACAGAATTGCCTGTATTTTAGATCTCTTCTGATTCCTGATGAATTTTAGGAATAATTTCTCAAGATCTGTGTGGAATGCTAATGTTATTTTGATTGGGATTTTACTAAAACTGTATAACTATTTTGGGAGAATGGCCATTTTCACAATGTTTGTTCTTCCTAACCATGAACAAGGAATCTGTTTACATTTTCTAAAATCCTCTTTGATTTCTTTTTTCAGAGTACTTTAATTTTCAATGTACAGATTTTTACTTCTTTTGTTAGATAAATTTCTAAGTATTTCATTTTTTTGGATGCGATTGTGAAGGGTTTGACTAATCTTAATATTCTTTCAGTGAGGTTTTTGTTTACATACAAGACTGCTATTGATTTTTAAGGGGTGACTTTGTATCAAGCTGCATTACCGGATTTGGTCATTGCATATAGAAGTCTTTTCAATGCAGTTTTGGAGGACTTCTATGTAGAATATCATGTCATCTGCAAATAATGATACTTTAATGTCTTTCTTCCTATACCTATTTCTTTTATCTCTCCCTTGTCTAGTTGCTCTAGCTAATGTTTCCAGAGCTATATTGCATAGGAATCATGATAATGGAAATCTTTGCCTTGTTCATGACTTTAGTTTGAAAGTTTTCAGTTTTTGCCAATTTAGCAAGGTGTTGGCTGTTGGTTTATCATATATGGCCTTTAGCACATTGAGGTAAAGACCATGTATTCTGACTTTCCACAGGTTTTTATTTTATCACAAATGAATGTTAGATTTTGTTGAAAGCATTTTCTGTATCTAATGAGGTGATCATGTGACTTTTGTCTTTGACTCTGTTGATATGGTGTGTTAAGTTTATTGATTTGCATATGTTGAACCATGCCTGCATTCCTGGGATGAATCCCACTTGATCAAGGTTTATAATATTCTTGATTATTTGTTGCATTCTATTTGCCAGTATTTCATTGAGGATTTTTGCATCTATGTTCAGTAGGGAGATTGGCCTGTAGTTCTCTTTTTTGGTTAAGGTCTTTCTCTGGTTTTGGTTTTAGGGTAATACTTGCTTCCAGGAATGAGTTCGGGAGAATTGTTTCTCTTTAAATTTCAGAGAAGAGTTTGAGCAATGTTGGCATTAATTCTTCTCTAAATTTCTTGTAGAATTCAGGACTCCATCAGGACCTGGGCTTTTCTTTGTTGGTATGGTTCTATTTACATTTTCAATTTCACTAGATGAAGTCAGGTTATTGAATAGTTTTACCTCTTCTTGATACAGCTTTGTAATTCATATTTTTCTAGGAATCTTTTCATTTCTTTGTGTTATTGAACCGATGAGAGTGAAAATTTTGTAGTAGGCAGTGATGATCTTCTATATTTCCACAGAGTCTGTAGTGATTTTAACTTTTTGTTTCTTATTGTGTGCATTTGAGTTTTTTCCTCTTTTTGGTGTGGTTGAATAGGGGTTTATCAATGTGACTTATTCTTTGAAAGAACCAACTGTTCAATTCATTCTTTGGATTGTTTTCTTAGTTTCAATTGCATTCATTTCTGCTATGATCTTTATAATTTCCTCCCTTCTTTGGGGTTTGGGCTAGACTTTTTCTTTTTCTAGCAGTTTGAAGCGCACCATTAGGTTATTTGTTCCCATCCCATTTCCATGTTTTGGAGAGTAAAGCTATACTTTTTCCTCTCAGGACTGCTTTCATTATGCCCCAAAGATTCCAATAAGTTGTATTTGCATTTTTATTTCATTGTATACTTTTTAGTATTTATTCTTTAACTTCCTCTGTGACCTATTTTGTGTTTAGGAGAGTGTTACTTAATTTCCATGTATTTGTGGTGTTATGGGGGTTTTGTCATTAATTTCCAATTTTGTTATATTATGATGAGATAATATGCAGGGGATTGTTTCAGATCCTTTGCATTTACTTATGAATATTCCGTGGTCTAGTATATAGTCTGTTTTGGAGAATGACTCATGTAGCTGATGAGAGTGTGTATTCTGATGTTGTTGGGTAGAACATTCTGTACACATCTACTAAGTCCATTTATTCACATATTTGACTCAGTTCTATTATTTCTTTCCTGATTTTTTGCTTGGTTGGTCTCTTTGTGACAATAGGGTGTGCATGTACCCTGTTACAAGTGAAGGATAGTTTATTTGATTTTTCATGTCCATTAAGATTGGTCTTACATAGTTGAGTGCTCCCATATTTGGTGCTTATATATTTATGATTGTAATCTCTTACTCTTGAAGTATTCCCCTAACAAGTATGCGGCGAAATTCTTTATGTATTTTGATCATTCTTGGTTTTAAGTTCATATTTTTTATTTAAACAAAAAAAGAAAGAAAAATAAGACAAAACAGAAAAAAAGTGTAGAAATAATACATAATTTCAAAGAAAAATATTAAGAAATTACTAGCTGCTAAGTTACATATTGTGCTCTTAGAACTAGTTTTTGAAGTTATAAAATCAAAGCAAAGAAGTGGACAGACACTCAAACATCAACAGTGCAAAACATTCTGGGCAATGATTTAATGAAAACAGTTACACAGTTTTCTATCTTAAACACTTAAACATACATACAGTTATATCCTTTAGAGCACTTCCCTTTCATTTTTACAATATATATTATATATTTGGATCTTATTACTTTTTCAGTGTTTATAATTTTTTACACTAGAGAGACAATGTGACATTTACAAATGTGAGACTTATTTATTTCAATTATGAAGATAGTCACAAGTTGCATCCATTTACTATAAAGGCCTTATGATCATCATTTTTCAGAGCTGAGTAATATTCAATTGTATAAAAATATCATATCTTTTTCATCCACTTTCCAATTGATGGGCACTTTGGTTGTTTCCAAGATTTAGCTATTACATAGATTTACATAGATACACATACATCACTGTGACATGATCTTTATTTTCATTTTTTTATTTAAAGAGGAAAAATCATGTAAAGGGTAGATAATACAGAATTTCAAAAAAAAAGATAAACAGTAAGAAATCACTAGTTGATAAATTACATATTGTCCTCTTAGAAATAGTTGTTCAAGTTACAAAATTAAAGCCTACAGAGTTGTTATTCAAACAATGAGACTGTAAACAGCTAAAAATGCATGAGTCTCTACATGTATTTCTATCCTTTCTGTATTAGAGGGAAAAAAAACCTAGCAAGACAAAACAAAACAAATTCCTATAAAAACATGAAACCAAAAAGTCATATAAAACCACAGTACAAGGTGATCTACAATAATTACTGTGTTGTTTCTTGTTAGCTTCAATAGAATTGTCCATATCATCAGACATAATTGAATATAGCAGTACATAACAATATTAGTAAAAAAAAAACCTGTAGATAATATAAAACTTCAAAGGCAGGTAATAATCAAACCAGAGTGGATATTGTAGTGAATCTTGTCATCTTCAGTGCAGTTGCCTATGCTCTCAGACTTGATACTATCAATCATAACAGCTTTGAATAAAATCTATCAATACAAAATAATGATTGAACAGACCAGATTTGATTAGGATCAGTCATAGTAAAACAGTGTAGGTTATACAGAGCTTTAGATTAAGTTAATAGGAAGTTAAGGATGATTAACATACAATATCTTGTGATTTTTAGGATAACTGTCTGTGCCCTCAAATCTAGTACCAGTAGAATGGCTGTAACAGAATATAATCCATCTAAGCAGAATGGTGTGAGTAATGTGGGTTTATACCCTGGTACATTATTAATAATATAGTGTATCAAAGCCATCTATGTTAGAGATTCTAGCCATCCTTCTCTGTCTCATTTCTACAATGCTATTTTTTGCCTTTGTTTGTCAACTTTTCTCCTTCATTCTACTACCTGCCCCACTCATTTAGGCCTTTCTGCCACTGTTCCTGAAATCCTGGTATTTGTTTCCCTCTCTCTAGAATGTCCTTCAGTATTCTCTGTAGGTTTGGATTGGTGGTCACAAATTCCACCAGTTCCTCTTTGTCATGGAAGCATCTTGTTTCTCCATTAATTTCTAGTGACAGTTTTGCAGGGTACATCAATCTGGGCTGGAGGTTATTTTCTTTCAGGGCTTGGAATACTTCGCTCCAAGCTCTTCTTGATCTGATAGTCTGTGTCGAGATGTCTGCCGTGAACTTGATGGGCTTTCCTTTATAGGTAATCTGTTTCTTTGACAGCTTTTAATATTCAGTTTTCATATTGAATTTCTGGTATCTTGATTATTATATGTCTGGGTCTAGCTCTGTTTTGGCTGTAGGTGGCTGGAGTTCATTATGGCTCACATAACCAAATGTCACTTTCTTTTCCCATGCTTGGGAAGTTTTCCTTAATTATTTCCATGAATAGCCTCTGTAATTCACCTGTTTGTATTCCTGCTTCTTCATTCACATTTCTTATTCTTAAATTATAGATTCTCTTTTTGTCTTCTAGCCTTTGTATTGTTACTGCCTGTTTCCTTGTTATTTTTAAGAGATCTTTCCTTTCATGATCACATATTGCAAACTTGTCTTCAAGTTTTGATAGTCTATCCTTAATTTCTTTTAAGGAGTTTTGCCAGCTTTCAATGGAGTTTTTAATTTCATGGTAGTCTCTTTGAATCTGCTTCATGTATTCCAGATTTTTTTATATTCTTTATCAAATGTTTCTCTCCTTTTTTTGTGTTCCTCCCTTCTTCCATATATGTCTTCCTGAGAGATGCTTAGCATTTCTTTTATTACTCTACCCATATCTTGCTTTACCTGATTTAATAGTTCAGTTTTGAGCTTGTATACATGGTCACGAAGATATCTCTTAATGTCTATTGAGCCATGTCTGATGTTGCATGTTTGCTGCCCTCAGTCTCCCTTGTTTTTCCTTCTCCTGGATCAGTGTTCTCAGGGTTCTGGGCTGGGGGCCTCCTCTTGCCTCTCTCTCCTGTCATGATCCTGGCTTGCTCCAGACAGGTGTACAGTGGAGTTCCCAGCCCGCTTTCCTGTCAGCCACGGTTTCTCTGAAGCACGCTGTTGAGGGAACTCCACCCTCTCTTGCCTGCTCATGTCATTGAGGTGTAAGCAGCAGCTGTGTATGCTGGCCCCTCCCCACCATGCCAGCCAAACTTCAGGGGCCTTCACCAGGTTAGTGTGTGCTAGGCGCAGGGAATTGATTTGGGACACTCATTGGGTCCTGGCCAAGGGTGCGACCCAGTCCAAGAAATTCCCATGAATCTGCTCTGGGGAGGAAACAAACCAACTGAAGTCACTGTCACTCCCAGTTCAGGCTCCTCCTGCCCAATTCCAACATGTCACTCATTTGGTCGCACCCTTCCCGTGGAGGGGGGGGTCTCATTCCCAGCACTGACCATGGATTAATGAAGGTCCCTTTGCTGGCTCCGCTCTCCATTGGGCTCACAAACCCCCAACTTCAGCACAGCTGTGTCTCCTGTGAGTAGCAGCAAGAATGAATTTGGGCAGCTCTGGTGGCTGGCGCAAATTTGCGAATTCTGGCCAGTGCAAACTTGGCAAGTCACAGTGAAAATGCTGTTTCCAGTAATTTTAGCTGTTTCAATTGTAGCCCCAAGACTGCATCTTTGATGAGCTTTTTATGTTTTAATTTCTTCCTGTGTCATCTCCTTCTGTCTGGGTCTCTCCAGAATGTTTTATTCTGGCATATGAGTTGTTTCTCCTGGGAGGGTTAGTATTTTGTTGCTTACTGATCAGCCCTCTTTAGCTCCTCTCTGATATGATCTTTTCAATTTTGTTTTGAAAAAATACCCAGGAGGGGAATACCTAGGTTGAATGGAACTTCTAATCCTAGTTTTTAGAGGTATCTCCATATTGATTTCCATAGTGGCTGCACCAGTCTACACTCCCAGAAACAGTGGAGATGCATTCCTTTTCCCCACAGCCTCACCAACATTTATTATCAGTTGATTTCTTGATGGCAGCCATTCTTTCTGGAGTGAGATGAAATCTCAGTGCTATTTTAATTCACATTTTTCAAATGATCAGTGACGGTGAACATTTCTTCATGTATTTATTTGCCATTTGTATATCTTTATCTGAGAAATGTGTGATTGTCTCAGATGCCCATTTTTGGAAAGTGTCTTTGAATTTGGGGGGCTTGATGTTTTTCAATTCTTTAAATATTCCAGATATAAGTTCTTTGAGGGATTGTCGACTACAATTCTTTCCCATTCTGTGAGTTTTCTTTTCACTTTGTTGCTGATTTCTTTTGGAGTCCAAAAACTTTTTAATAATATGTGATCCCAGTTTTAGATTCTTTGAAGTATTTCCTGTGCGGTTTGTGTTTGTGCATGAATACTCTGCCTAAACCTATGTCTCCAAGGTTTCTACCTAAATTGTCTTTCAGTAGATTTAGTGTTTCTGTTTTAATATTTAGATCATTGATCCATTTTGACTTTAATTTAATGTATGGTGACAGGCATGGGTCTAGTTTTAGTCTTCAGCATGTGGAATGCCAATTATTCCAATGCCATTTATTAAAGAGGCTATCCTTCTTCTAGTGAATATGTTTAGCCCCTTTGTCAAATATAAGGTGGCTGAGTGTCTTTGTAGTTGTGCTTGATTCTTCTAATCTGTTCCGTTTATCCTCAGGTCTATTTCTTTGCCAGTACCATGCTGATTTTATCACTGTGGCTTTGTAGCATAGATTCAAGTCAGGAATTGAGATGCCTCCTGCCTTGTCTTTGTTGCCCAGAATTGCCTTTGCTATTCTAAGTTTCTTCTGTTTCCAAATGAATTTTAGGAGTGTTTTCTCTAGATCTGTGAGGTATGTCAATGGTATTTTGATCGGGATTGCATTAAATCTGTATAACAGTTTTGGAAGTATGGCCATTTTAATTTTTTCCAAGCCCTTTTAATTTTTTCTATGTTGTCCCTACTGTGTGCCTGTGTGTCTCATAAGCCCTTTTAATTTTTTCAAAGTTGCCTGATGTTCTATGTGTGAGGAAAGGAATCATCCATATTCTTATCAAGCTTTCCAAGGTCTTACAGTTGGAGGGAGTTTCACTTCCGCTCCTATTTACCCACTGCAGACCTCTATTTTAGGGGCACACTCGCCACATTGACTGGAGCCTGCTGAGGTCTTCTGTTTGGGTGAGAGATTACTGAGTCTCCCATCGAGTCTAAGGATCTGGTAGGAGGGAGCCAAAGATCAACAGCAGTATTATGTCCAGGAGGTGGGGTGGGCTCCCCAAGGGGTGGGCTGGTGATCTCAGTCCAGGCATCCGAGGGCTGTGCCTGAAGTTTATATTGTCTGCAAACTGAATAACTACCCCTGCTTTTTTCTGGGTTCCTGCTGCATGGAATATTGATTTCCATCCTTTTACTTTTAGTCTATGAATTTCCCTTTGAGTTAAATATGTTTCTTGTACACAGAATGTTGTGGGATTTTGTTTCTTAATCCACTCTGCTAGTCTGTTTCTTTTTGTTGGTGAGTTGAGGCCATTTATAATACGATATAACTGATACATACTGACTTATCTTTTTAATGTTATCTTTCTTTCGTTGGTTCTCTTCTTTTTCTGTATGTTTATTTGTTTACCCTGCTTGGATGTTTCCTTCTTCTGTTCTTGCAATTATAGTAAACTTTATCTCCTTCTAGAGTATCTTTCTGTACTATTTGTAGTGTTGATTTGGTGGTCTTGATTTTCTTCAGTTGTTGTTTGTCATGGAAGTTTCTTATTTCTCCATCAGTTTTCAAAGATAGTTTTGCAGGGTACATCAATCTGGGTTGGAAGTTGTTTTCTTTCAGGACTTGAAATACTTTACTCAAAGCTCTTCTTGAATTAAAGGTTTGACTTGTGATGTCTATGGTGATTCTAATATATTTTCCTTCATAGGTGATCTGTTTCTTTTCCCTCACAAATTTAGTGTTCTGTTCTAGTGCTGAACTTCTGGGATCTTGTTACATGTTTAGGTGAAGATTTATCTTGATTATGGCTAATTGAGGTTCTACATGCCTCACTTATCTGTGTATCAGATTCTTTTACCATGTTTGTAAGTTTTTTTATGATTTCTGTATATAGTCTTATGCCATTTATGTTGACCCCTGCTTTTACTTTAACGTGTATCAGTCTTGTATATTTTCTCTTTGTGTCATCTTGCAGTTTTTGAATTGTTGTTTCCTGGTTCCTTGTTATTTTTAAGAGATCTTTTTTTTTCATAAGTTTCGATCCTGTCTTCAAGGTCTGAGAGTCTATCTTCAGCTTTATTCAAGTGGTTTTGCCAGCTTTCAGTGGAACTTTTAATTTCCTGAATATCCCTTTGAATCCATGCTTGTTACCTCTGGGACCTGTGAGGCTGGCCAGGTGTTCCCCTGATGGATTGCTCTGGGACTCTGGGATGAGCAGAGCTCGGATCCTCTGAGACCCATGTAGCTAGTAGGGATGCACCTCAGATTATGGCATCAGAGCCTTGTGCCTGGTTGGGTGAAATTTAGAACCCATGCAGCTAGCCAAGGCAACACCTCTAAACTATGGATCCTGGGTTTTGTGCCTGACTGGGTGGCCTTTAGAACTTTCAGCGATATGGTTAGCCTGGACACAACTCTGGAGTATTGCACCATGATCTTGCCCCTGTCTGGACAGAATTTGGAACTTCCAGGACCCCCAGGGCTAGCAGGGACAGATCCCAAAATATGATGTAGGGGACTCTTGCTGTGATGAGTAGAGCTCAACATCTCTAAGACCCATCAGATGGACAACTCTGAGGCTGAGGGCTGGGTAGGTCATGTTTCTTCTGGGACCTTTGAGGCTGGCCAGGAATTCCTGATTGTTTGCACTTGGACACTGGGTTGTGCAGAACTTGGATCCTCCATTCAGCTAACAGGGATACACTCCCAAAGTGTGGTGCCAAGGCATTATGCCTGACAGTGTGGAGTTAGGAACCTCTGAGACCCATCCAGCTGGCCCACATTAAAGTTTTTGAATATGTAATATATTTATATGATACAATAGCATATCAAGTACTATTTGGAAAGTCTTGTTTGGAAGTCTTGTTACCATCCTATCTCCTAACCCATTCCATTCCACTGAGCATTGATACATATTTTTATTAGATTTTCCTTATCCTTCCAGTATTTTTTGCAAATAAATGAATATATGAAAATATATTCACTAACTTTGTTTCTTTGAAAAATGCTAGCACACAAAATATGGTAGCTTGTTTTTTACATTAAAATGCTGTTGGAGATCACTTTATCTTAATGCATAAAGTCATACTCACTATTATAGATGTATAACATTCCATTGTTTAGATGTAGCCTGAGTTAATCAATGCATTATTGATATACACATGGTTTGTTTCAAGTTATTCATTATTACAATACCTAAGTGAGTAACCTTTCTCACATGTCATTTAGAACTCATGTGCATTTCTGCAGGGCATATATTCAGGGATTTGGGATCAAAGAGCAATTGCATGCTTATTTTGATAAATAATGTCAGATTTTCCTGATTATTAGTTGCATTATTTATCACTTTTACCAGAAATGTATGAAAATATTTTTCCTATAACCTCAACATTCGTGTTTCCATTCATGTTTCATTTGGAATCTTTTAGATACAACAAGTCATGTCTGGAGTAATGTGTGCTTTTGAAATCTGTAAACTATAAGAAAAAATTCTGAAAATCATTTTGTATTCTAAAATACTGTTTTATTCTACTTTCCTAAGAATTCTCAGTTCATATTTCCCTAATTTTCTATTAGACTGCTAGTCTTTTTGATGTTCAAATGCATTTTGTTTTTTGGTTTTCCAAATTTCATTTAATTAAACTAATATGTAGAGACATAAAAGCTGCATATTTTGATGGAATAATGTTATGTTTCAATATATTTGTGTGTTATGCAAAGTAAAATATATCTTTGTACTAATTTATCACTAATTTATGGTCCAACCTTCAAAATCCTTTCTTCTAACTTTTTGAAATATGTAGTTCATTATCAATAGTCGCCCTACTATGCAACAGAACAGCAATACTTCTAACTTCTCTTACTTTAGTACACAATGACCAACGTTCCCCCCATACCTACATCTTCCCTGCTTTACTCAATTTCTGGAAACTACTTTTTACTCTGTCTGAACTACTATGATCAAAATTATTTAATTTTCAATAACAGTAAGATCATGTGGTACATGTGTTTTTATACTTTAGCAGGATTAGTGCTTTGTGACTCAAACTCTAAAGAAATTTCATTGATCTTTTTTATTTTCACTTTGCTTATTTGATTTTAAAATAGTTTAGAAAAAATATTGAAATGATTAATAAACATTTATTATACCTTTCTTTTTAAACCTTCTGAATTGTGGCCTTTTGTTAGGAAGCACTTGCTTAGCTTCAAAAATTCACTCGTTTGTGAGATAACATTTTTTAGTTTGAAATTTCTAGGTTTTTTCTTTCTATTAGAGTGTACTACCTAAAGAGAAGTTTGAAAATTCACCCATATTTACTTCTAATACTTGTGGAATTTCTTTTTAAATGTTTGAATCTTAAATCTAATTCACTTCATCTTGGTGTATATTGTGACAGAATTATGCCAAAAATATAATTCTGGCCTCTAAATATCTTATTTTTAAAATTTAATCCATCCACACATTTCAGATATGCAAGATTTTCATATATAAAATTCTGTTTTGTTTCATTACTAAACATCTCTTTCTATGTCATTGTTTTCATTATACACAAATACAGTACTAAGTGGTTTTAATTATTAATGTATGATGTATTTTAATTTTATACAGGACTAGTATCTCTTCATTGATTTTGTTTTCCAGTTTCTACCTATTTTCACCTACTGTATTTCCAATATGAACATTCAACTATATATTTTTTTTAATTTTAGAAAGCAAAGCAAGCATAAAAACAAACCAGATTAGTATTTGAGAGCACATTGATTTGTTGTTTATAAATTTCATATTTCATAAGTTAACATTGGAGGAAACACATTTTTATATTGCTGATTCTTCAGAGCTAAAATACGACATATTCTTAATTTGTTACACTTTATTTAGAACTTTAGAACACATACAGACGTGTTTATTTATAGATGTATTTTATTTTCGGTTTCTATTGTAAATGAAAAAAGTATTTTTAATTTTATTTTAATGGATTGTTTTTGTAAATCTCCATTGACTTCTAGATACTAATTTTATATCTCAATAACTTCTTGTTTCTAGTAGCTTTTCACAGTTTTCTCCTGGGATAACAGATATACTTTCTTAGTGTCTGCTAACATAACTTTGCCTCTTAGCTTTGTATTAGTGTATCTCTAATTTTTTTTCATGTTAATCACACTGGATAATGCTTTTGTACAATCTTACATAGTAGGAGTGTTAATATTTTGTCCTTTTTCTAATTTAATTTGGACCACCAGTAATGTTTTGAGATTTGTATGTCTGTATATATGCTCCATATGTAATTTTAATGAGGTATCTAGTCTGTTTTTACAAAGTGTATGGTATTTGGCTTTGTTTAAAGTAAGCACAACTTTCAATCCACTAAAAATATCTTTTCAGCATTTTTGGAGATCAATCATATGGATTTGCATTCAGTGCCATGAATGAGAGCTAAATGAGAATGTTCTGCAATTTTCCTTTTTCTGCATATTTTTTAGGCTGTGGATACAATATCATTCATATTTCATGAAAATAATTTTAATGTATTCTTGCTTTTTATGTACTCTTGAATGGGGAAATTATCATATGAATGATCTGTTCTTTTGGTAGGATTTCATGTGAAATCATTTGAGCTTTGTGTGAGATGCAGGAAGGAAAATATTACTCTATTTACAAATATCTCTTCATCTAGGAATTTTATATGTTTTACCTATCTCTTCTGATATTATTTCAAGCAGACTTTTCTAGAAAGTTATTCATTTTATTTATATATTTTTGCATAGCACTACATAAAATAGTTTGGCACAAATTTTAAAAATTTCCTTTGTGACTTTCACAATTGATGATGATGATAATGATGATGATTTGTGGTACAGATAATTGAATGCGTGATCTTTCTCTCAGGCAAGTCACAATTTTTTAATTTTTAGTTTGAGACAGTATATCACTAAATTGCACAGGTGAGAATTGAACTTGTGAGCTTCCTGTCTCTGTTTCTTCAGTGCTGGGATTATTTCTGTGTGTCACTGTTCCACGCAAACCCATTGTACTTTTTATTTTATAAATTTAGACTTTTCTTTTTTTCTTTCTCAGGAGAGTTAATGTTACCTAATGCTAATCCTAAAATTCATTTGCAATTTGAAGGGACCTAGAAGAACAAAAGCAATTCTAAGCAACAAAGGCAAGGTAGAGGGCGTCACAACACTTGAATTTAAGTAATACTACAGAAGTACTGTGATAAAAACAACGTGGTAGTGGAAAAGAATGAAACAGACCTGCAAATCAGTGTCACAGACTGGAAGATGCAGAAACAAATCCAAGCACAGTCAACCACCTTAACTTTGACAAAGGAGCCAAATACCCTCACTGGAAGAAAGGGTAAATAAACATATTAACCTACACTTACTTATAAAATAAACATATTAACCTACACTTACTTCATGGCTGGTGCGAGGGAGCCAAGAATGAGGAGGAATATTGTGTAGGATGAATTTCACAATCACTAAGGGAATCACTTCTATCTATTGGCTTAATAGAATCTTTTTCTTTTTGACCAGTGTAGCAAGGAACCTATTCAATGACACTTATTTTTATCTGCCTTAGAAGATTTCACGTTGCTATTGCATTACTGATAAACAGATTCATTGCTCACACTGCCACAGCCTTATTTGGTAGGTGGTTTTCTACAAAGCTTGCACTGTTTATAACATTTTACATATCTCCCTAATCTCAGTTGAGGAGAGAGATTCCTCTGCCCTTTTCTCCCCTTCCTCCAGCCACACCTCTTCCATAACCTCTTGCTATTGGGATTTGTACACTTGTGATCATCTGACACTCAGTGTTATGCACTACTTACATTGTTAGACATCTCTATTTTATCAAGTTAATATTTATCAGAAATATGTGGTTATCTTGCAGAACATTTTCTGAACAAGCTACTCAAATTCAAGGTTTTGCTTATCAATGGCTATCACCTTGTCAGAAATATAACATTAACTGAATATTAAGGAAATAAACAAAATTTTAAATAAGCAAAAAAATTTGAAGAGTTTCTTTACTAAATTATTTCAACAAGTGTTTTCCTGATATGCATTTTATTTTATATATCAACATTCTTTCTTTAACAAACTTGTACAGATGTCCTATTTTAGTTACTAAGTTTCAGTTAATTCTTACACAAATTTTTAAAAACATGGCCTTGATAATTGGATATTTTATTTGTTTTTAAGTCTTCTTTGAAATCGCTGTAATTTCTGCTAAATGTAATTGCTTCTTTTGCTAAAAAATCCAATGACTTTGAAGGTGCAAGTTGACTGTAATGGTAGAAAAATATTAAAAGAGATATTGGGCATTCTTTAACATTTGAAGCATGTAAAAATGATACATATTGCCAATATTGAGTTCTTTAAATCAGTTGCTTGGATTCTAGGACAGTAAAACACATACTAGATTTATAAACTGTTCATGGTTATTCTACATTTCTAGAAGGTACTTATCCTCAAGGTGGAATTATTGTCCCATAAATCCTTTCAGTTTGTATATATTTCTAAAAATGTGAACATTTTATAGCTGCCTTCCATAGTAGAAACCAAAAAATTTCAAGGTGCTGTATGTCACATTCATAATGCTGAAATTTGTATGTAAGTTGCCACAGTACAGAAAAAAAGCTATATCTACCACAGAATCTCATTAACATTGTATAATTAAAATGTGGCTCTTCTTTCTGATGATGGAAGCCATTTTGTTGTCCACATAGACACATTGTGGACAATGTAGCCCAAAACAGAAATAAATAATGACAGTTAATATATAAAAAATTAGAAAGACTTGCTCATTGTCAATAATATCACTAGATGTCAGGGAAATTCAAATTCAAATTACATGGATGCACTTTCTAAAAATCTAAAAACACTAAATGATAAAAAGTTTATGAAACAACTGCCTTTCATGAAAGATTTTTCAATTAAATATCACCTGTAAATATACCCTAGGTGAGAGGAAAATATAAGTGCCAGTGGAAATGAGAGCAGGCTCAAGTCCCAAGAACAGGGAATCTTTCAGTTCCAGTCTGAAAGCCAGAGAAGACCAACATTACAGCTCAACAGCTAGGCACTCACAGAGTTAGTTCTCTTTCATTATCAGGAGGTTTAGGCATTTTGTTCTATGCAGGGCTTCAACTAATTGGATGACAAACACCCACATCACTGAGGGCAATCTCCTGTACTCAGTCTACCCTTAACGTTAATCTCATCCAGTCATGCCCTCACAGATACACTCAGGAACATAATGTTTGCAGAATGTCTGGGTACCTCATGACTCAGTCAAATTGACACATAAAATTAACCATTAAAGACTTATTAAAAACATAAAGTAGCATTATTTATATTTGCTGCAGATGGGGAAAAGTGTCCAACAAATGATGACTGGACCAACACATTTAGGTATGTTCATACTATTGAATATTACTCAGTAATAAAAAATGAAATATTGATAAATAATGTGAGCAAATCACAAAAACTTGATGGTGGAGAGTGAAACATGAAAAACAGTATAGTGTATGATCCCTTCTATATAAATTTCTAGAAAAGGCAAAAATATAGAGCCACAAAGCTGGTCAGTGTTTGCCCAAGATAAAAGATGAGAGAAAGAAATTGCAGAGAACTAGTGGATTTAGTATATCTGTCACGTTTGTGGTGTTGGTTACGTAAATACACATACAAACTCATCTAACAGAATGATTAATGTATATTGGTTTTAGTGTATCTAAATAACTCCTCAATTTCTATGAAAAGGATATTAAGTATTTACTGCTCATGAGAATAAAACAGAATTTTTTTCTGAGAAATAAATTAGTAAATAATAAAAATTCAGTTGAATTAAATACTATGGAATCATGGAAATGGTAAAATTGAAAATGCAACTGGAAACATGCCTGATAAGTGCAGTGTACTTAAAATTTGTTAACAAATACTGTGTTTCTGAGGACCAAATGGAGAACACAAGTATTCGCAAAAACGCTGTGGGAAAGTAAATAAATATTTAAAATTTTCATTTGAATTATTCTAATAAGTGCAGTCCTAAAGTGAAATAAAATGGGTGAATATCTTAAATTCCATAACCTTGAACGCACATCTAGTTTTAGTTTTCTCCATTTTTAAAATTTAATGACATATTTATCAAAGGAGTAGATGGTAAAGCTTGGTAAATCAATGACGTATATAGATACTGTGGCATTTTAAACTCTAAAAGGTGAAGATTTTGTAAAAATATGAGGTAGATGCAAACATACAACAAAAGGCTTTTGATTTACTTCTCGTTATTGACCTATTTTATGGTAAGATGTCTCTTTGTCCATCTGATACTAATACTGAAGTTCTTTTGTTAGGTACACTATTATTTATAATTATTTCACAGTTTTCAATTTGAGTTAGGTTATTCCTGTGCCTAAATCATTCTCTGTTAACAAGTTAAGCACTAAAGGCATATTAAAGCTTTTTTGGGGGGGTTCTTTTTTTGAGACAGGGTTTCACTATGCAATTGAGGCTGGCCTTGAATCCACTTTGTAGTCCCTGCTCACCTGCAATGCACAGAAATACTCCTGCCTCAGCCTCCGGAGTGCTGAGATTGTAGGTGAGCAACACCATGTCCAGCTTTACATTAAAGCTTTTAAGCACAAAAAAATCTCATGTCTTTTAGGAAATTCCTGCTTCCATGCATAATTAATACCTGTGACACTCTGCTATGCCACTAGCAATTAGATAGATCCCCACTGTTTCTACAACATCCTGAAAGAGTTCATGGATCTCTCTGATGGTTCAACTTCCTAATAAGATCAAATGAATTATTTCAAAGTAAGTCTAATCTTATTTCTGTTTTAGAATTTATTTTAATTAGAATTTTAGTTGTGCAAACTTATGAGATGCAGTATGTTAATTCTTAATAAACAAAAAAGTAACAGAGTCTGTCATTCCAATTTATCTGATACCAATGAAGAGGAACAGCAGATTTAAATTTAGGGCTATGCAGTTTATGGTTCAAATGTTCTATTGCAATAATGACAGAAGGTCTGCTCATGAGACTAAAACAGAATTTTTAGTCTCATGCAATAATGAGAAGTAAATCAAAAGCCTTTTTCTTATATGTTTACATCTACCTCATATTTTTACAAAACCTTCACCTTTTAGAGTTTAATGATTAATTATCTCTATTCATTCTGCAATAAGATTTATTAATCTAGCATTATGCATCAGAGAAAATCTGAATATACTTATAGCTAAAGTAATTAAAGCAAAATAACCTGGGGTGAGAATGCGGTTCAATATGGCAGATCGATAAGCAGCAAGATACTCAGCCTCTCTGAGAGAGACAACTCATCCTGGAATTAAATGTCATGGAGAGAGCTGGACAGAGGGAGATGGATCCTCTCGACTCAGGAAGAAACTAAAGGCAAAAGAGCTGGTCAAACATGCAGTGCCAAGGCTACAATTGCAGAAGCTGAGATTTTCGGTCACAGCACTCTTCAGCCACCTGAATTTGCACCACCGCTGCAACTGGTCAGAGCAGCCTGAATTCGTGGCTCACAGAGCTGTGACTTGCTAGGGCCATGACCCACCAGAGCTGCTGCCTGCTGGAGCTGCGACCCACCAGAGTGGCCCGAACTCGTGACTCACACAGCTACCACTCACCGGAGCTGCCACCCACCAGAGCCACGATCAACTGAAGCCACAACCTGCTGGAGCTGCCCCATGCCGGAGCTGCGACCAGCTAGAGCAGCGGGAACTCACGACTCGCACAGCCGTGACCCCCTGGAGGATGCGATATCATGCCACGGTGACTGGCCAGTAGCACTAAAGATGGAGGTAGGTGAGCTCAATGGAGAACAGAGCCGGCGAGGGACTCCACAGTGATGCTGGGAATAAGATTCCCCCCACCATGGGAAGAGGGCAAAAACTGGACAACATGTTGGAATCCGGTAGGAGGAACCAGAACTAGGAACCACAGTGACTTCAGTTGGTTGATCCCTTCTTAAAGCAGATTGGTGGGATCCACTTGGACTGGATCATGCCCCTGGCAGGGACCCAAAACGCTGTTCCAAACTGATTCCCGCCACGTAGCACACACTATCCCAGTGATGGCCCGCAAAGGTTGACTGGTCCGGTGGGGAGGGGCCAGCATACACAGCCCCTGCCTACACTTCAATGACCAAAAGCAAACAGGAGAGGGCAGAAATCCTGTGCCAGCATGCTTCAGAAGAACCATAACCAACAAGGAAAGAGGCTGGGACCTCCACTATACAACTGTATGGAAGAAACCAAAAGCATGACAAAAGAAAGAAACAAAAAAAAGTCCCCAGCCCAAAACCCTGAGAACATCAATTCAGGAGCGGGAAATACAAAAGAGACTGATGCAAACATGCAACATCAGATACAGCTTCGATAGACATGAAGAGATATCTTCGGAACCTTGTAGATGACTCAGAACTGAAATATTAAATCAGGTCAAGCAAGATATAAGTAGATTAATAAGAGAGGTGCTGAGCACCCCTAATGAAGACACAGACAGAAAAAGGGAGGAACTCAAAAAAAGGAGAGAAACCTTAGATAAAGAAAATCTAGAATACATGAAGCAGATTCAAAGAGACTACCACGAAATTAAAAACTCCATTGAAAGCTGGCAAAACTGCCTAAAAGAAACTAAGGATATATTACCAAAACTTGAAGACAAGTTTGCAATGTGTGATTATGAAAGGAAAGATCTCTTAAAAATAACAAGGAAAAAGGCAATAAAAATACAAAGTCTAGAAGAGGACAAGAGAATTTATAATTTAAATAAGAAACATGAGTGAAGAAGCAGGAATACAAACAGGTTAATTACAAAGGCTATTCACAGAAACAATTAAAGAAAACTTCCCAAGCATAAGAAAAAGAAAATGATATTCGTATATATGAGGCATAGAGAACTCCAGCCACCTACAACCAAAACAGAGCTAGACCCAGACATATAATAATCAAGATACCAGAAATTCAATATAAAAACAGAATTTTAAATGCCGTCAGAGAAAAGGAACAGGTAACCTATAAAGAAAAGCCCATCAGGATCACGGTAGACTCCTTGACATAGACCATGAGATTAAGAAGAGCTTGGAGCGAAGTATTCCAAGCCTGGAAAGAAAATAACCTCCAGCCCAGATTGATGTATGCTGCCAAACTGTCACTAGAAATTAATGGAAAAACAAGATGCTTCCATGACAAAGAGGAACTGGTGGAATTTGTGACCACCAATCCAACCCTACAGAGAATACTGAAGGACATTCTAGAGAAAGAAAAAAAAAATACCAAGATTTTAGGAACAGTGGCAGAAAGGCCTCAATGAACAGAGCAGGCAGTAGAATGAAGGAGAAAATTAGACAAACAATGACAGAAAAATAGCATAGCAGAAGTAAGGCAAGAAGGTCGGCTATAATCTCTAACAAGATGGCCTTGATACACTAAAAAAAAAAAAAGACAGGCAGAGTAGATCATGAGGTAGGGTCCATTGAGATGCTCCATATAGGAACTATAATCAACCTGAGAGAGGGTTTATGGGCTGAAAATCAAATATGAGAAAACAATGCTTTATGTGACAGGGAGCCAGAGAGAAATAGGAGCAACTTGGCCACAACCTGCAGATAGGTTGGCAAGGTAGGATGCTTATGTGCAGTAGAGAACTAATCATCTATAACAAAGGAAAACCTTGAGGTTTTTATAGGTAAAGGAATACAACTTGAGACCAAGTCCTGGAGTGGGAAGGTTTCGAACCACTTAGGTAAATAGCAGGTTGCCCCCAATTGAAAAACTGAGGGAGTTGGTGGGACCCAAAATGCACAACACCCTGCGGGAGTGAAAGGGGAAGAGTAGTCTAAAAAAAGAAGGTTGAGGATATTGTTAATAGTGTACCAGGATTTAAAATCCACATTACTCACCCCACTCTGCTTAGATGGATTATATTCTGTTCCAGTTTGTCTACTTGTACTAGATTTGAGGGCACTATCAGTTACCCTGAAAATAGCAGGATATAGTACAGTAATCATCCTTAATTTCCTATTAACTTAATCTGAAGCTCTATATAACTTACACTGTTTTACCATGACTGATCTTAATTGAACCTGGTTTGTTAGATTGCTGTTTTGTACTGACATTTTATTCAAAGCTGTTATGATTGATAGTGTTAAGTCTGAGAGTATAGGCAACTAAACTTAAGATGACAAGATTCACTAGGATACCCACTCCCGTTTGATTGTTACCTGCCTTTGAAGTTTTACATTGTCTACAGTGTTTTGTTTTTACTAATATTGCTATGTACTGCTATATCCAAATATGCCTGATGATATAGACAATTCTATTGAAATAACAAAAGACAGCACAGAAACCTTTGTAGATCACCTAGTACTGTGGCTTTATATGACTTTTTGGTTTCATGTTTTTTATAGGAATTTGTTTTGTTTTGTCTTGCTAAGTTTTGTTTTTCCCTCTAACACAGAAATGATAGAAATACATGTAGAGACTCATGCATCCGTAGCTGTTTACGGTCTCACTGCTTGAATGTCTACTTTGTATGCTTTAATTTTGTAATTGAGCAACTATTTCTAGGAGGACATTATGTAATTTATCAACTAGTGATTTCTTACTGTTTATCTTTTTTAAGTTATGTTTCATTTCTACCCCTTTCCTGTTTTTTTTTCTCTTTAAATTAAAAAAATAACCTGGGGTATAACTACAAAATTCCTCTACTTTTACTTTCTATTAGTCATAACTTGACACAATGATGCCACCTAAGTTTTTCTGGGTCACTTTCGTTTGCATCAATATGCTGACCTCATATATTGTTTACTTACCTGACACATTGTTCCAGACACTGGAATTTAAACACCATTGTATTAACCTTGTGAAGTAGATAATACTGACACAGGTATTATTTCTATTATACAGAAAAGATAACTGAGATCTTGAGATGTTCAGCAAGTTTCCCAAACTCCTGAAATTGTTCTCTTAAATATTTGTTAAATTAAAGTGCACTGATATCTTATTAAATTTTCCAAATTTCACCTAATGTATCAAGAATAGATGTGATATCAATAACTTTTTACTCCCATTTCTCCTTAAATCTTTTATTTTCTCTAGGAATTATAGAACATTGTGCCTGGTGGAGGGAAAAATATTAGGGCTATATTAAATCCTTTTAAGTCCTCAGCACGCAAGTGAGAAACTCTTTTCAGAGGAATCTGTCAGAACTGAGAAATAGTTGCCATTGATTTGTTTTTTAAATCTGTCTGTGCTGTTTTGTATTTTAAAACTGTTTTATAAGGTGACTGAAGCCTTCTTCCTCATAATACTGAAGTAATATTGCCTCAAACCCCATAGATGCCAGGGCACTGACATTTGCAGTTACTTCAAAATTTGGAGGAGCAGGGAAGATGGGCAGTCTGAAAAGCACTTGCTTATGTATTTAGTTTCTCAGAAGACATGACTTTCTCAAATATCTATATCAACGCTGCTATTACTTAGGCAATCTCTGTGGCTTACAGCTCCTTCTGTAATGGTTGACTGCCAGAAAAGTATTATCTCACCCAAAGTAAAATGCTTTATACACCTGAGTGGTGTTAAAATTTAGTCATTTTACACAATGTGAACCAACATTTCTTTAGCAAACTAAGCATATTTAGACAAAACATATTTGAAAACAAATGACAAGTTAAGGAATCGTCAGACAGGATTTTTTTTTTTTTTTGCTTTCTGACTGTGACAGATAAAAAAAGTTAGGGATATTTTTAGAACAATTTTAAGTCAAAAACAATAGATTTTAAAATATTTAGAATCTCTTGGTACAGTAAAAGATTCAAAGTAATTCCAACAGCTTGATTTCCTATATTGATCTTCATTTAGATGATTTAAAGAAGAAGAATCAGAATTATGGCTATGTGTTAACCATTAGACATTTATTTGCATTATCTTCTCTTTCTTCTAGTGTAAAATGCTTTTGTTAGTTGTAGCAGGGTGTGGGATACAGATAGGGCTAACAATGTTTGCCATAGATGGATTGGATAATTAAAGTCAGAGAGATGAGTTAACATTTCCTAATCTGAGAAAATAGAACAAAAGGTCATCGGTCATGATCTCTCATTCTACCTGTATCAGAGTTCATTATTTTACTTTAAATTTCTATTCAAATGGATTTTATTTTTTTATCAGACAATAGCCGGTATACTTGTATATTGGGTCTGATCCAGGCTTGCATACTCAGTAGGTTAATTTCTGATATTATCCTTTTTATATCCTGTATCAGAAGTCACCAAAATATGAACCACAGCCCAAATCTTGTCTTTCATCTGTTAGAAAATAAAGTGTTGCTAGAACACAGTCATTCCCATTCATTTATAATAGCTGCTTTTGTATTGTATTGAAAGAATTTCGTAGTCATGGCAGATGATATAGTCAACGAAGTCTAAAACATTTGGTATCTTGTAGTTTAGAGAAAATGCTAAGTGTTATACTACATACTCAGTTTTCTTTCTTAGTTATATTATTCTTGTCAACAAGAAAACATTGTGTGATCTGTCTCATAAAAATATTTTCTTGACTTCACCTTTCTTCAGTTACTGTCACATTTCTTTGCACATCTTACCTTCAAATATCAAAAAAAGTCTTGTATATATTTTAGCTGTTTCTACCCCTCCACATTTTTTCTTGAATTCCCTGAAGAGCTTTAACAAATTGCACTGTTAAGATCATCAGTAATATACATGATTCCAGTTTCATTGGTCAATTTCTAGTCCCAATCTTTTTCTTTCATGCCATCACTTAGCATTATTAATAATCCAATTTTCTTGAAACATTTATTTGATTCTCCTCATACCCTGGAAGCCCAATTATACTATTTTCAGTGCTCTTTGTTCAGTCTTCCCTAATTTCCTGACTTCTAAATTCTGGAGTATCTCAAGTTCCAGTCTTCAGACATTTGGTCTTCTTGATCTACATTTATACCTTTAATAATTTCATTCAGTAGCATAGATATAAATGCTCTATATTCTTTGCACACTAATTCCCCCAAATCTACTCTCAAATCGGGCCACCTTTCCAATTTCTATTTAGTCATCTAATTGCTTAACACAGCTGTTTGGATAATAAATAGTCATTTCACTGTTATTGGGTCCAATTCTGAATCGTTGCACACATTTTCCAATGGTAATGCTCTGTTTTGTTAAGGCCTATATCTTTGCTCAATCCCAACTGAATGCGGTCTGTCTCTGTAGAAAGTTAATTATTTGTCCTAAAGCTTCCTTCTGGGGTTTTTGCTTCTAGTATGGAGGAATCAAGAGCTAATATTCTGATCTGCATACATCAGCTATAAGTGTTACACAAAAACAAATGAACAGATCAACCCAAATACATGATAACTCTGACGACTGCACAAAGCAGACACTTTTGTAGAAAGTAGTTAAAACTTGTACCAAGTAACCAGCACAAAGTAAATTTCTCATTTTTTTACAGCTTTATCAGAGGATGACCTTGATCACAGCAGCAAAGAGCAACTAAAACTGAGCATAAACCAGAAATTTTTATTGTTGGAGTGTGAGCAATCAATCCTGAAGAGGAGACAACCAGGTAAGCCAAACTTTAAATTTTTTTGTGTAAACTCTTATAAATATGCATGAGTATGACAAACAGCTAACAAAAATAAATATAAGGCATACAAAGGACATAAATGAAATTTGACCCAGTGCCCCCTTAAGTTATGGTACTTCGCAAGTTGGGTCTAACTATTTTAAATTCCTGCTTTGAATTTCCCGCATAAGAGAAATTATGTGATAATGAAGCTTATTGTCTAACTTATTTCCCTTAATGTAATGCTCTGAAATAGCATCCATTTTCCTACAATTATCTTAAGTTTATTTTTCTTCAGGGTAGAATAGTACTAGATAGTATCAGAAGTAGGGAGAATTTCTGGTAAATCTCTAAATTTTCTGTTCTGTTGTTTCAAAACAATTTTAAGATAAATTCTAATTAGTTTCATTTTAACAACTATTTTCTCTTGTTCATTGAAGAGAAAGTTATGTCCTTATATTTGTTTGTTTCTTCTTTGTAAGTTAGTCTTTTTTTATTTATGACTTTAACTATGAATAACAATTTGGCCATCAACATACTGATAACATATAACTAATATTATTATCTGATTATATTGTTGTACACTTTTGGTTGATTTTTCATTATATTTTCTTTCTTAATATCAACTTGTGTTATGATAAAATTTTAAAAATATATCACTATATTTCAGAGAAATATAATAAAATCCAGTGTCCAGAATATGACATTCACAATTATCATGGTATGTTTCAAAATTATGTGACATAAACAGCCAGGAAATTTAGACAAAATTTTAATGTAAAAGATAATAATAGTTGCCAACGTGGGGAGGACTTCATTGAAAGAAGTTTGTTAAATATAAAGAAATACATACATTAGAAATAAATGGGAAAGATTAGCCATAACCTAAGATAAACCTAGGATGACCTGAATTATAACATTAATGTTTGACTTCAAGACAGGATTAAGAAGAGACATTTCATAAATATAAAAGAATCAATTTATCAGGAAGACATCCTGATTATAAATGTGTATGTCTCTTTCAGAGCTTCAAAATGAATGAAATAAAAATTAAGATTAATGACAATAAAAGGTCAATTTCAGATTCATAAAAGATTTTAACATCTGTTTTCAAGAAATCATAAAGTATCTATTGATAATTAGCTATATCATGGAAGTTTAGAACAGTACTGTAAAGCACTTTTATCTCATTTATATTTGTAGAACTCTGTAGAAACTACTGAAGGTTTCTGGGCCATGAGAGCATCCAATGCTCTTGACATCAAAGTCAAATGCATTGACATCATAGAGACTTTATTCTTTGACCACTATAGAATTACACAAAACGTTGATTGTAATAATAGATATAACCAAAGCAGGAGAGAGGAGAGAGAGAGAGAGGAGAAAGGGAGAGGAAGAGGGAGAGGGAAAGGGAGAGGGAGAGGGAGAAGGAGAGGGAGAGGGAGAGGGAGAGAGATTTGTACAGGAAAACTAAAACACATTTTTAGTAAAGAAATGAGGTTTAAAGCCCTTGATCCATATTTTCTCTCATTATGTCAGTTGTCCTTTCTCTTTCTTCATGGTGATCTGATTATGAAGAAGTTCTCCATGAATACTTGAACGATTATTCATTCTATTTCATAAAGTGGGCATGTTGCATAGAAGTAGTTTATTTCCAAAATTACAAGAGTATGTTCACTACACATAAAAAATAGTGATCATAGCAAATGTTTTATTGAATTTAATAAACAAATTTTAAAAATGAATAACTGATAAACTAGGTGTAAAACTTATATATTTTTATATTTTCCAGTTGAGTTGCTTTTTAGAATTACTAAAAATATTACAATGCTCTCTCTTTAGTATATGAATTTAACTGTGTGCAAGAACACTTAATGAAAGGTATAGAGAATATAGATATAAAATTTCCAGATACTACTAGATAGATCTGTTTTTATCTTCCCAGCCCCTAAGATACCTGGCAATGTAAAAACCTTTATATAAATAATATACACACCCGGATGTATACTTTTGGGGAGATTATATTCATGGTGGAAAATACTATACAATACAAATTCTGAATAGTGATAACTAATTTGTTTTACCTCACTATACATATTTTTAGTCATTTTCCTTTTCAGTCCAACTAGTGCAAAACTGTGACCTGAGTCTATTTTGCTGGAGAATTTTTACCATAAAATAAGTGCCATTCTGCTTTTACTCAATTCTTAGGGGTTAGGTCAGGTTAAGAGGATATTGTATACTTTTTTAAAGAAAATATTTTTAAACTCTTCACAGCACATTCAGTGTTGCTCTCCTGAATCCCCTTTGACATGACAAAATCATAATGCCAAATTTAGTTGTAGAAATCTCCTTTGGGGTTATTATTAATTCTGTACTTAAAAAATAACTGCTTGTAAAGGATGAAAGGTTTTCCAACTCGATTCTAAAGGTTTTCTGTGTCATTGCATTCTTTGTCAGGGATGACTTATGGAGCATATTTAAGGAAAAATTAAAGAATCAAACTTACTGATCATCTCTCAGAAGTATTTGCTGTTGTGCTTTATGAGCAGTTACCTAAGCCTCTTGTTAGATAAACTAATATTTAGGAGGAAATTAAAGCAATTTTCAGGGCTATTTTCTCACAACTTGACCATACTTATGTGTCTCAAGTTACATCTTTTGTTAAGGGATATCTGTTTATACATTTTGTTCAACTTCTGTTATTTCTTAAATAACAGATTGGAGAACTAGGTATAGATTAAAGCAGAAAAAACTTGTGGAGGTATTCAGGCTAATCCACCATTTGATTAAAAACATGGAAAAGAGAGAGCACCTTATTCAGAGACCCATAGGCAGAGCCAGTATTGGCTGTAGTTTTACTAACATACACTCAATAGTCTAAATTTATATTTTGATAACAATATTAACTAAATTTTAGTGAATTTCAAAAACTTACATTTGCATAGAAATTAACTTTACTATATGATATTTGAAATTTTAATAATACTTGGTAGTCCATCAATGACAGTAAGTTACAAAAATTCTTTTATAAAAAGTTATTTATCCATAATTATTAAAATTCCCAAAGCAATCAAGACATAAATAATGATTACCTTCATTATTTATGAGAATGTTATGATATTTATGGCTTTTTTCATCATGATTATATTATGTGCTAGCATTTGGGCTCTAAATATATTTTATTTCATATGTACTGTCATACACATATTTTAGATGATGGCACTGAAACTCAAAAAGGTAAAGGACTTCTCTGTGATACTTAGTGCCTGACAAAGGACTGAACACTTCGGATCTGTTTGGCTTCAAAATCCAACCTCTTAACTATTTTGATAATTCCCAAATGGCATGCTGGAGCCCATTCCAATAGTGCATCAGAACTTATTTCTCTTCTGGTTTAAATTAAAGCTTGTTTTGCGTAGCAAAAGAAAACACCAAAAAAGTGAAAAAATAACCAGTGGAGTGGGAAAAATGTTCAGCCTTTTGTCCTTCAGACAGCATATGAAGAACTGAAAAAAATCAGACTTCCCAGATTCAAAGATGCCAAAAATGGGCATCTGACATGAGTACACACTTCTCAGATGAATAAACACAAATGACAAATAAATACATGGAAAAACGTTCAATATCACTGGTCATTCGTGAAATGCAAATTAAAACAACACTGAGATTCCAACTCACCTTGGAAAGAATGGCTGCCATCAAGAAAGCAACCAGTAACAAATACTAGAGGGGCTGTGGGGGGAAAAATACAACACTTATCCACTGTTGATGGAAGCGTAGACTGCTAAAATCATTGTGGAAAGCAGTGTGGAGATATCCCAAAAAACTAGGATTTGAGATACCGTTCTACCCAGCGATTCCCTATCTGGATATCTTCTCAGAAGAAATAAAAACATCATACCACAGCAATATATGTGCACCCATGTTTACAGCATACAATTTGTAATCGCTAAATCTTGGAAACAACCCAAATGCCTATCAACCAAAGAATATATTAAAAATATATGGTATTTGTATAAAATGGAGAAGTGTTCAACCATAGAGCAGGATCAACTTGAAAGATTTAAAGGTCAATGAATGCAACTTGAGATCATTTTCATAAATGAAATAAATCAGATTCACACGTGTAAACATTGCATTGGCTCCCATGTGTGATAAATTGAAAGAGTAAATAAGGTCTAAAATGTACAAAGTAGATATTGTGAAATGGGAATAAATTGTTCAAAAGGAA
This sequence comes from Hydrochoerus hydrochaeris, assembly GCA_004027455.1. NCBI lineage: Eukaryota > Metazoa > Chordata > Mammalia > Rodentia > Hydrochaeridae > Hydrochoerus > Hydrochoerus hydrochaeris. Next base: position 186,649 of record PVLA01003728.1, read on the forward strand.
AAAAGAACTAGTATGGGTGAAAGGGGAAAGGACAGTAGGGAAAAAGGAGAAAACGGAAGTCAGTTATACTATGAGTGTCTCTTAGTTCATTAAAAAGGAAAATTTGTTCTAATATTGGTGGCACAAATTTTGTACCCATATCTTGTACCCTGAGCAACTACTTTAAAGATAGCAGCATATAATGTATTAACTATTACTATTCCCCTATTATTTTGTTATGAAATTTTATTTCACTTTTTTCCATAAAAATTAAAGCTGGTCTATGTACTTTTTACCTTGATAAAGTTGCTCTGTATAAATCTCTATATGTGAGCATAAGTCAAATTTACAAAAATAATCGAATGGTTTTCAGGTCATAAAAACAACTCTTATGCCACCCCTTAACCTTCTTTTAACTGACAAAAAAGAAAGATTCTTAGAATGCATAACATGCAACCCAGTGCTTTTCACAAGAAGAAACTGAGACTCATTATTGTTCAGGGTGTTGTAACTTAAGTTTTAGGAAGCTCATGGAGAGGACCAGCTCTGAGACCATGTCTCTAACTTTTTCTGTATGCTGTGCACATTGACACAGTTGAGGTAAGACAAGAGGAAAACAAAGCAATTTAATACCTAATATGTAGGCAAAATTCAATTCTGTGAGGTGGTCCATACTGAATAAATTTTATACATCCAGTTGGAGTGTTACGCTAGGCATGTTTACATTTTGAGAACAGTCATATTTCTGTTGTCATAATGACAGACAGGGCTGGCATGGGATGCTTAAAACCTCATCAATATGTGAAAACAACATATGTGACTGTTTTCAATTTAGTTCATATCTTTGGATACCTAAAAGTTATCTGTAAATTATTTTAAAATTTGAGTTTGATTACTGTTTTAATATAATTACTGACACACAACATGGAGAAATGTGATCCTATGTCTTGTATTTGGTAGACAAAAATATTACTCTAGTTGAAATTTTCATATTAACTTAGAGTATTGTGTGTTTTTAAAGAAAGAACAGTAACTTCATTGATCTGTTCACTAATACTTGATTTTGAACTGCATGCTTGATAATTAACTGCCCATTTGACATTTATTCATATCTTACTAAAAGATCAGTTTGATAGACTATTATTTTTAAATTTTTCAAGTAAATCTAAGCATAGTTAAGTGGAGATACTTGGAGCAAAATAAATGGAAATATTAATATTAAAAACATAATGTAATATAGAATATGTTTATATGTGTAGGAGAACAAAGCAAACAAGTAGAAATGCTTATTTTAAAAATAAATGATTTAGCTAGGGTGAAATAGAAGGAAATAGATGTTATATCTCATGTGAAAATATAAATGATTCTAATTTCAAGACTAGTAAAATAGGGCCAGGGATTTAGCTCAGTGGCATAAACTCCTGCCCAGCAAGCGGGAGGTTGTGAGTTCGAACCCTGGAACTAAAAAAAAAAAAAAAAAAATACTAGTAAAATAATAGATTAACAATTTATGAAGAGTTGGTTTCCTTGTTTTCCCATGTTTAACTTTTACTTAATTCAAATAATCATAGATTATGTTATGAGTTACATTTTATATATATTAGATTTATAAATAAGTTTTTGTGCTTATTTGTAAATATGTTCCACAATTTTATGTAGCTTCCAAAAGATTTTTTCAAATCTCTGTCTCTATCTCTATCTCTGTCTCTGTCTCTGTCTGTCTGTCTGTCTGTCTCTCATTCCTTTTTATGGGAATGAGTCACCTGATGTCAGAAGATTCTAGTAAAATGGTAGGCATCTCATTAGTGGCTTACAGTACAACTCACACTTAAAGTATATCTATCAGTGATCTCATTAAAATAATCATTTGCTACACTGGTATATGTATTGCAAAACAAAATGTTGGAATCAATTTCATTGGTGTTATCCAAGGACTTCATGTAGGTTAAGGTAGGGCTTTTCAAACTTGGTACTATTGACACGTGGAGTCATATAACTCTGTTAATGGGAGATTATCGTACTTGCTATAGGATGTTTAGCAGATTTTGTGGTCTTTACCTACTAAATGCCAGCAGAACTCTCCTTGAGTGTGTCACAACAATCAAACATGTATCCAAAAACCCATCAAATGTCCTGTGAATAAAATAATCATAAAGTTGTTGACTTATTAGGTTGCTGATGTAAGAAATCCCATCCAAGTAAAGAAACCATTTTGTCTAAACATTTAATTATTTACTGTTTAGAATTATGAAATCATTTGAGAATATAACTAGTTCAGAAAAATGTAACAAAAATCACATTTTACTTATTACATCTTGTTAATAAGGACTTTTTTAAACCTGTGCATGCACTTTTGTTTAAAAGGTCTTCTTTAGCCAGTTTTTATGAATAATATATTGGAATAAAGACCAACACAAACTGTGAAGGTTGGAAAGATGCAAGTTGTTTAGGCATTAACACACTGCATACTCTCACAAAACTCAATGGGACCCAAGCATCCATTTCAACTGTCAGTCAGGTTACATCTTGCACATCTATAGGTAAATAAATCCTGTATTTTCTGCAATATCATGGAAAGCCCATTTCAGGCTTTCATTTTTTATTCCTTGACATTCATTTTAACTTAACATTCAATTTTAGGTATATATCTCCCAGAAACCAGAAATCAGAATGTAACAAATTTAGCAACAGGCATTTTTATAGCAAGCTTTCATATGTTTATATCAATAAAAAGGAGAGCTACATAATTTGGATGATACTTGGAAAATGCCAGGCACTCCTCAAAACAAACTATACCTCCCACCCTCTGGAACACTATTCTCAGTCAGTCATTCTACATTGCCAGCTGCTTACAAAATATCTTCAGCTATATCAGATACACTGACTATATATTCAAAGGACACACATTACAATCAACTTCATCATAATGGAATGACTATTCCCTAAACTCAAACCCAAACTACTTCTTTAAGTTAACTTTATTTCTGCTTATGACAAGAGCATATACACAACCTCCAAGGCTGGAAACCACACATTCAGTAGGCACTAATTACTTCTATTTTAATAATAACAGTCAGTGTAAATTATCTATCTGCAATATTCTGGTGTAGAATATTTAGTAACTTACAGATAAAGTACCTTGAGGTACTATACAATTGTAAAATAAAAATAATAATACCTATATCATTAAACTTGTTTTGAGAAAAAAATTATATCTGAATTCCTTAGTCATTTCCCCTGTATTTCAATAATACCATTATTAATTGTAATGAACAGAGGAGAATGCAGCAGAAATTGATGTTTCAATGATGATTAATCCTTAGTAAAATTTTGATAATCTCTCACATATAAGCACATCTGTCTATTCCAAATACTAATATTGTAATTCTAGTGTATATTAAACAATTCAAATTTTAAAATCTTGTTTTATTTCTTGCAATTAAACCTATTTTTCCCCATCCTGATAGGGATGTTCATAAATAAATAAAGCAAAAAAACTACACCTATTTAGCCTAAAACTAATTTATAACATAAAATAAGTTACCTTTTGAAGTGCTATAAACTTGTTAGGTTCATACAGTTAATGAATTACTGTTGTTTGCTTTGGACCCTAAATGTGATATTTTCTTAGCTTTTTTTCCTAATATATTAAATGTCATTCTGATAGAATGATAAATGTGCATATACCTAAAGAAGTTTCAGGTAAATGTGCAGAGAAATACAGAAAAATTGCTTGTCACAGGGAAATGCATTTTCATCCTTCATTTAAAAAATGCTTATTTCAGTGGTATTCAGTGACATATGGGAATATTAATAGGCATGGGCCTTTATGATCTCAATTTATATTTTCCATCATGCTAAGAAAAACTTCAAGCTATTTCTAATTTAAGTATATTAGTTGTTAAATATAATGACTTTTCGCATAATTCAGTTGAGTTTTAACTAGTTTATACTGGGTTTCTAAATGTGTGTGATCGAGAGGGCATAAGAACAAGACACAGTCTGGTGAGCAACAGCAATGAAGGGCAGAGTGGAAACAAGAGAGAGGTGGGCACAGAGAGATAATACCGAATATAAAACCATTTAACAGTCTGGCATTCTATTGTCCTTATTGTAAAAATCTATTGCACAGTGGGGTTTTTTCTTTTAGCAGTGAACACTTGGAACAATTCATTTGCCAGGAAGATCTCTTACAGTAATCTGGTGGGGGAACCCTGTTGGGCATGGACTCCAATTTCTATTACTGACAGGTGTACTGAGATGAGGACAGAGAATTGAAAACTTGTCATTCTATACTTTCAAATTTCAATTTCAAATGTCTGAAAAAGTGTTCCCATTGTGCATGTAAACATTTCATAGATCATTACATATTCTTTCTGTTCTTCATATTTTCTTGCCAGCCTGTTATATACAGTAATATTTTTGGGATGGTTACTAAGGACACTTGAGTGTGTAAGTTAGATAGGCATTCAAACCAGGAAAGAATATTCTATTGCATGTCTTGGAGTCCTTGTCTTCCTTTATTTTATTTGATGTGGAAAATAATGTTGCACATGCATTTATAAGTCATAATGTACAAATGAAAATGTGCATCACAGGAAATAATAAAACTACTAATATCTTAATTTTTGTCACAATTTCTCAACCTCTATTCAGAAATATTCCTTATCCAATGATTTGAGCCCCCTCCAAAAATGTCTCTTAGATACATGCATATATGTGAATATATATATATATATATATATATATATATAGTGTTTGCTCTTAACAAAAATAGAAGCATAATAGCCAAACTCTTCTGCGTTTTTACTTCTATCAATAATACATACTTTTTGTTGTATTTTCTAGTTTGCATTTATGGAACTTCTCATCACATTGCATTTATGACATACATTATATGTTTGTTGTTCTCTTTAATGTTTACTTCTCTCAGTAAAATCCATAAAAGAAGGGAGGCTGTCTTCTTCACAACTACATCACTGATTCCCAGAATTTTGTATGAACTCAAGTATTTTCTCAATGTATGGATGAATGAATTATTTATATTTTTTCATGTCAGCCTATATCCCATTCTTTCAAATGGCTGCATGGCATTCCATTGTACAAATAAAAAATTTATCTAGCCACCTTTGAGTTACTAGTTATAAAGGCTAGTACTGACTTATTATATTCTTATACTGTGTCTCTGTGCGTATGTGTGAGTACATGTATATATATATATATATATATATCACATTAGTTTGATGAATTATTTTAAAAAAACTTGCTAAATCCAGTGTCATGTGCTTTCAAATTTGGTTGATACTGACAGATTGTATTCCTAAAAGAAGGTTCTCTTTTTATTCTTAATTTAAATTAAATATTTTTAACTAAATATACACCACACATGGTAAGTATTGAGGTAACTTGTTTTTATACATGTGTATGTTGTATAATGTTTAAATCAGGATAATCATAGCTATCTCCTCAAATACTTATCATTTCTTTATGATGGACCCTTTAAAAATGATTTAGTTGTTTGGAGTGTACAGTACATTATTGTGCTCTGTAGTCACCCAACCTCACCAGAAGTTTATGTTCCTATCTAACTGCAATTTAGTGCCCAGCTGACCAATGTTTTTCTATTCTTTCCTCATTACTCTCTCCTGCCTCTGAAAACTGCCACTCTTCACTCTGTTTCTATGAGATCAACTATTTTAGATTCCACAAAAGAGTTCGATCATATGGTACTTGGTCCTTGTGTGCTTCACTTAGTTCACTTAATGTAATGATCTCTAGCTTTGTCCATGTTGTTTCAACTGACAGAATATCTTTCTTTCTATGAAAAAAGTGTATTCTATTATATATACATAGCACACTCTTTTATCCATTCATCAGGTGATGAACACTTAGACTTTTACTGTTTCTCGACAGACATGTCTTCAACATACTCATATCATTTCCTTTGGATATATACCCAGTATTGGGAATGTCGGATTATATAGTATTTCTATTTCTAACTTTTGAGGAACCTCCATACTGTTTTTCCCAATGGCTGTACTCATTTACAATTCTTCCAACAGTGTAAGAGTTTTTCCTTTTCCACACCGTGGCTAACATAGTCTTTTAATATTGTAGATTCTTTCTGGTATGAAGTCATATTTTATTGTGGGTTTGATTTGTCTTACCTGATGATTAGTGATATGGAATGTTTTTCATGAATGTAGTGGCCATTTTTTATTTCCTGTTTTAAGAAATATTTATTGAGGTAGTAATTTAATTCACAGCAGAATAATATTTTTTCCCATAACCTTTCTGGTCATCAGTCTAGATCTCCAATGCTAGTAGTAGCCTAATCAATCTACAGAACACATTAACAAGATATTTAACTTAATGGAGACTTCATTTTATCCAGGGAAGATAAAGCCTAACTTGATTGCATTTTCCAAAAGGCATGTACTTTTGCATTTGAAAGAATGACAAATTAAAATGAAAAAAATGACTCCATGTGGGTAAATGTACGTAGACAATAGAATTAGGGGCAGTTTTCTCATTGGTGTGATTTAAGATTATACATTTTCACTAATGGAAAAAAATATACACTTTTGACATTTTAAAGTTTTCTGACTTGTACTTGCACACAAAATATGATTTGCAAAAATAATTTTAGATTACATTTTTTAATATTGTTAATAAATTTAGAATTAAAAGCACAAGGCAGCAACATTAATATCACAAAAAAGAAGCTGCTTTTTGAGCGGTTACTACAGATGGCCACCACACCAAATGCTTTCTAAATTTCTGCTTGGAACTTGCAGTTGTCCTTTTGGGTTAAGTATTATTATCTCCATTGTAAAAATCATTTTAAACCAAATAAACTAATGCATGAAAATTTTAAATAACTTATCCAAGACCACACACCTAACCTAGAAGTCTAAAACTTTGAGATCTAGCCACGAATTTGCCACTGCCTTGTTTAAATGGATTAAGGAGTTAAGTTTCTGTGTCTAAATTTCTTGATGTCAAAAATGAGCACAGATCAGGTGATTGGCCATGTTTCCTTGTACTTCTAGTATTTATAAATGTAGTTGATGAAACTACTCTAAGTTTCATTATGATAAACCTGTTTCACTTTTTTAAAAGTTAAACAGTTTTTATGTGCAAATAAAATCCTTAAATCATTTTCTATTACATTTAAGTATATTTCTTTTTATTTGTTCCTCTGCATGCACAATAGTATTGCACTAAAAAACAAAAATTAACTCATTTGTTTTATTGCCTTTTTGAATAGGCAAAAAAAAAACTTTACCCTTCTATACAGTTGAATTTCTCCTTCCAGTATTAAAAATTCTTTGACATACACTTTAATATTTTTATCTTTTATTGAAACACAGATTCAAATTAAACCTTACACTCCAATGTGAGACCTAAGGTCAAGTACATTTGTAAAGGAAGAATGATTTCTTAATGCTTAAATATCTTTGTGTTTTTAACAAATTCTGGAATCATGTAGATTTTATTCTTATTAATGTGGCTCATGTAGTTTAAAGGTGACTTGCCTTATTTAAAGACAATTTCAATACTTCTAACTAGTTATTTTTTCTCTTATTTTGAAACTGGGAATATCTTTTTGTGCTTTTCCTAAATCTTATTCTTTCTTGAATATAATTGTTTAAGTACATTTTATCCTAAGAATGAAATCAATAAATTTTAAAATTATATTGTATGTCCTTTCAGCAGTTAACATTTTAATTAAATTAAATTATCTTCAGAGTTAGTTTTGCTGCCTAAAAATTATTAATTTCTTCACCCCAAATTATGATCAAACTCTCAACAGATACTCTGCTGTAGAATGCTCCTAGCCCTCTGCTTGTTTGCTTTCTCTTTCTTTCTTTCTTTCTTTCTTTCTTTCTTTCTTTCTTTCTTTCTTTCTTTCTTTCTTTTTTATTAGTATATATTTGCCAGTACATAAGATTACATTTATTGTGCGGAGATGGTGCATGTATATAGCACATTGCAATTCATTGTCCTCAACCCCTCTCATCCCTCTCTGCTCCTTTCAATTCCTGTTCCCCTTCCAATTTGCAAAAGCTCTATTTCCATTTTTTTTCTTCAAATCTTTTTTCCCATCTACTTTCCCTCCCTCTCTTCCCCTTCCCCAATCTCTTGTTCCCTTTACCACTTGAAAAAGATCTCCCTACTTCCTATTATCCATCTTTAATTTGCTCTTAATTTATATTTTGGATCTCTTATATAGCAGAAATTATATGATATTTAGGCTTTGTATTTAATTTATTTCATTTAATATTATTGTCTCAGTGTGCATCTGTGTACCAATGAATGCCTAAAATTTATCCTTTATGATAAAATTTTTCTTTACTGTGTATAAATATCAGATTTTCTTTATCCATTTATGTATTGATGGGCATATTGGCCATTTCCAAGCTTTAGCTGTTACAAATTTTGCTGTAATAAATATAGGGAAGCATGTGTCACTATAATGTGATGACTTTAACTCTTTTAGGAATATACCTAGTATGAGAATAACTGAGTCAAATGGAGTTTCTATTTAGATTTTGTAAGGAGCCTGCATATTGATTTCCATCGTAGCTGAACAGGTTTACCTTCTTAAGTATGATTCATATAATACCTAACTTTGTTTTTCAGTCAATTAGGTATTACCACATAGATTTTTTTTCAATTCTCAGTTAGAGTTAGGCATTGATTTATTCGTGTGGGATTAATTACAAAACATGAAGTTTCTTTACAATGCTCTAAATTGCCTGGAAAATACTATAAAGTCTAAACTCAGTGAACAATCCTGATGAGATGATTCTGCATTTCATACTAAAACTGGTAGTTGTAATGATTCCAGAGAATATTGGTGAGAAGAGCCTCTTCATAAGGAGGTTGGTAAAGTAAACCTGATGATTTGATGGTCTAAGAGGAAAAAAGGTAAAGAGGAGAAGAAGTTTTACCTCCTAACATTATAAATAAAATTCATGAGTGAAAGTTATAATATTTTCATTTGAGCAGTCCTATAACTGTTCAGTAATATGAGCAAGTGAGCCTAACAACACTAAATTGCTGCAAACAAGTAAGTGCAATCAACTGTGAAAGCTCACATCTATATAGATAGATAGCTTGGTCTAGGTGTCCCATACAATTATATATGTGCAAAACATTATGTTAAGTATAAACCTATCAAATTTATTTCCACCATTTTGGCATATATTATTGATGCTTAGTTGTCCATCACACCATACACTCTGAATGTCCAAAGATAGCATATTTAAGGTTTTGATCTTTATTAGGCGAATTTTATTTGCTATCAAAATATTTCTGGTATTTTTCTTTATATTGTCTGCCTGTATACTTCACCATTTTGTACTGTTCTGAAATGTTTTCACTGAGCACAAGCAATTCAAGTCTGCAACAATTTATAGTCTTAATATATGCAAAATTCTGGTTTAGCCTTTGCCATTGATAAAAAATTTTGAAATTGGACTTGTTTCTCATGCGTCTCTTATGATGGCAGCCTGTGATTCTGATGTTCAGAAACCTGCCCTTTTCTGCTGTTTCCCTTTTGTGCTTTCCTAATGGCACAAATTTGCAGATTCTACCTGGGTTCACATTTGCTATTACTTTTTTTTTGGTTCAAGATATCATTTGCTCTTTGAGGGTAGAGATAATGGCATTGACTTCCTAGAATCTCTCTCTCAATACCTTCAGCAGACCAAGTATTCAATGAAAGCTCATACAGAGAATTCAAAGAATGATTTAAGTATTTTTAGTGTTGCCACCAGGAGGCAATATCTTGGCATGTCAGTGGGGTCTCCATTGTAGGTGTGTTCTGAATTAGACATAGACTCTGAGGTGAGGATCTATGTTTGAATAATTTCAGAAGTGTGTGCAGGAAAGTCTGGTAAGAAACAGTGACAGCCAAGGAGTTTTATGATACAGGGTGAAAGTTCCTCAGAGCATAGCTTCAACCTTGACCTCTTGGGAAGCTCCCAATCCCAGGCATAGGATTGGATTTTTCTATTCCCTTCACTGTTTAGTCGTTGGTTAAGGCAGCATTCGGAACGGGAGAGGTTGGCATATCAATTAACAAACACTTCAGAACCTCTGCATTTGTAGGCAAAAATGGTGTCAGTAGCTTGAAGATGGGCGAGATGCACACTGGTACTGGTGCTTGGAAGGGAAAGAGACATGCATGATATGAGAAGGGGCCAGAGAACCCCTTGCAGGGGAATGAGCATTAATGGCACAGAGTATCTGTAAACTAACTATTGGAAGGGATTCGTTGCTACTATGTATGATGATAAAAATACAAAATAAAGCAATTAAAAAAGACTTCACAAAGTGTAAAGAAACCAATTTGGAAGGTGAAAATAAAATTAGTCATGTCTAACAAGTGCCATTCACTTCCAGGATCTTGTTGGATGATGGCTCAAACCGAACAGTTGTCACATTGCTCTTCACACCCATTGAGTGACTAACCAGGAATACACAGTAAAGTACAGGGACAGTGGCACAGTCATTTGCAGCTCTCACAAAAATGACCAACCCATTTCAGCACAGACACAGTCAGTTACTCTTCCTTTAATTGTGTGTGACTAACAGAAAGCTTTGTCAGTAGGAAATCAAAATTTGAATTATAAATAGTCAAAGCTAGGGGGACAAAACTTTGTACAAGAATTCAACACTCAACTATGAATTAGTCCTTTTTTAAGCTTTCATTTCAAAGTTTTACAGGTATTCGTAGTGGTCTTTAGACAAACTGTTGTGTGGTATATGCGTGCTATGGCTGAGGGTCTCGTAGTAGTTGCCAATTCTTCCTAGTTCTGGGAGACAAAAATTTTAAAGGTTTAGTCAAATGAAACAGTGACCTAACTCAGACCCTCCCAATTCAATACCTTGTGGCTCTAACAGGAACTATTAAATATGTCAGAAAGACAAAGAGTCAATATAAAGCACATAAAACTTTAAAGGATTTTTTCTTGAGAAATACAGTCTTCTTCCTTTAAATAAAGGACTCTGGGAACTCTTGGCAGCCTCAACAACATATAAAAGTACTCATTTTGCCAACATCATGAACTTGCATTAACCTGAATCTCAGCAGCCCATAAGCTTTTGTCATATGGAAGTTTGTTTTTTATTATCTACAACTAAAAAAATATAATTCCATCATAAAATAATTTTATTGACTAATATGAGATATTCCCCATTAAATAAAAATAGAATTTATTTTCAAAAAGAGCTAAACCAGATAAAGTAAATCACTCTAATGTAGGAAGCAATAGTTCATTCTTATTGGCTACCTTAAAACAAATTATTTATTTTGCTTTCTCATATACCTTTTCTAATATTTTTCTTTCCCTTACTCAGTTTCATAAAAAATTCTTATATTCAGCAGCCATTCTTAGGATTCACTTCCCAAATATATCATTGATTTGACTTTAAAATGTACTTTTAAATATTTGACAAATCTTGTTTTAAAATTGAAAGTCTCCCAAAATGTGATGCAATTTATTGTGGTATTCTATGATCAGAAATAATCATTGAGAATTTATGTAATATATTAGTTACATAACAATAAGTTTTCTAGCATAAGCATGCATCCTAAATTTTGAAAATATGGAGTATCTGATCAGTCATATAGCATAGACCACCTATAAGAAGAAAACTAGAACTAATTCTGATAGATATTGAGTAGAAAATTATAGAATTTATCATTTTAGCTGTGACTACAGAATTATATTCCAGTGACACAAGGTAAATATATAGGTCCATTTAATAAAATACATTGCTACTAAGAAATATTTTACATAATGAAATGTATAAAAATGGTTGATGTGATTGAACTTGATCTCATTTTATGCCTTGGTTTATTTAGTTAATAGTTTCATTTTGCAGTGTATTTCTAAAAGAACATGAATGATATTCAGGGTGGTGAGCTTTAATGTCATTCCTTTGCAGAGAAATGACTTTATGTTTCACAGTTCAGGGATAGAATATTGTGAGAGGTTGCAAACACCAGTAGTCCCAGCATTTAAGAGGGTGAGGCATGAGAACTGCTGCGATTTCGAGGACAGCATAGAATATAAAGTGAGTTCAAGGCCGGCCTGTGTTACATAAACTGTCTCAAATGAACAAACAAACAAACAGCCAAAAAGGAATATTATAAAAGGAGTACTTCTTGTGTCTACTACTTATTATGTCTGCATTTGATACTACTCTATACATTTTTTTCTACTCTGATTTTATTGCAGGGCTTGTACTGACTTACTGTCTTTATTGATAGCGTGTGTGTGTGTGTGTGTGTGTGAGAGAGAGAGAGAGAGAGAGAGAGTTCTGTCCTTGACATAAGCTGATATGTCTCTTAACTTTCTTCTTCAGAGAATTTGACTATTTCTTTTATTCAACACTGATTTCAAGGACTCCTCTATTCACCCAGTTGAAAAGTACTAGCCGAACTCCATATATTTACTTCTAAAACAGAATTCTCTCTTTGTTCAGTAAGCTTTGCCTGATGATGCTCTTGCTTTTTCTTCAAAATTATTTTGTGTGCATTCTTCAGGAAATCCATTCTGTAATGACTCCACCTCTCCAGCTTGTGTTTCTAGATAAATAAGAATGCAAGTTTAACCTGGATTCTGCTATCCAGTTATTTAAAATTGAGTAAATCAAGTGGTTTATAGGCAAAGAATATTCAAATATATTAATATATCAAAATGTATATTCACTTATTTGAAAATGCCTGAAATTCTTCTGTGGTAGGACACAGATTTCCACCTAACAGTGGAAAGCAGTGAAGTGCCAGTGCTTAAATAAGGAATAAGATAATTTAGAGAAATCAATTAGGCAGTTTTTCATCTATTTTAAGTGCTTGAGCTTTGGTACTACTCAGTGTGAGAGAAATTGCATACCGTATATTAGAACAACAGAAAAATATAGAAGGGAATATGCTGCCTAATGTAGAAAAAAAGAGTTGAAAAAGAAAGCCTGTCTCCAGTAAATATAATTTCCAGAACTTAATAGATGAGTTTTTCTTATTATTGTTTACCTCCAACTTTGTGCAAAAAGAAGGAAATGATTTACAGAATGTTTTGATTGATTTTAGTCTCATACACATTCGTACTCATGCTTACTTTAACCCTGCTATTAAGATCTTGCATGACTGCCGACAGTGGCTGATGTGTTTTATGAAGTTTATTTTTCCTGACTGCACTATACTGCAGAATAGTTTTATTATCCTGGGATTTGCAGAGAAGAATCAGATCTTCACAATCCGGCCATAGAGATATGTCAATTCTATTTAGTGCATAGGGATTTTGGCTAACTCTTCTTCTAAATTACAGTAATGAACCTCTGCAGTAATGAATTTGTGCCATAGGATCTGGGTCTAGAGGGAGCAAAAAACAGCCTAAAAGCCTTAGTATGATACTAGGATTACATAGGACAAGATTTTTACTACACTGGAAAATTCTGAATTTTCATTGGTCTGGTACAAAATAAAAGATAAATTTTCATTTGTGATTTCCTTACAGTTAAGCACATTTGAGAGACTTCTTGATATACTTGATAAACATACCCTTTTGTGTTGCTCAAGCTAAATCTATTTACTGCATGAAGCAAACATCCATTTGTTTTGGTAGGGTCCAAGAAAGCTTCTTTGGTTGGTCCAAGGTACAGGACAAGTGACTTTGTCAACTAACTCTTCTGAAACAGTATTGCTATAATACTTGGAGTGTCAAGCACAGCTGGGCATGTGCCTATTATAAACCATGCACAAATAATTTGAAAGTTCCGACATTATGCCTGCTTCATCAGTTTTACTTTCTTCTTTATCAGAAGCTCTGATTATTTTACAAGAATGAACTTCTGTTCAAGGGAATTATAGGAAGATTTGACTCCAGCCATTCATCGTGAACTGGGTACATTTTGTTACACCTGGCCATAAAGTCTCCTATATTCAGAAACTCTGAACAGAAAAAAGAAACATGTACAGCACTGAAGTTGGAGCAGGTCCTAAAAACCAAGTAATTTACATAAGCATTTAACTCATGCATCCAAAGTGCCTTACTTCTGCCAAACTGCTTACCCTTTTTCAAACCGCATCTGTGGCCTGATAGAGAATTTTCTATGACAAATTAAATAGAAAGAAGAAAAACTCAAATTGTAGTTATAGAGAGCTTTCCTTTACAGAAAAAAAAAAATGAACTACTATAGCATTATAGCCCGAAGAGGAGCCCTTAAGAGAAATGAAATCCTTCCACCAAGAGGGTTGTGCAGCAATGGAACACTATGGATCTCTAGCTTCTGGAAATATTTTTCTCCTTTTAACTTCCCTGGCACTATTTTCTTGTTAACTTCTCACATTCCTATTTTTTTTTAATTTTAAAGACAATAAGGCAAAACAAAACAGAACAAAGCAGATCAGAACAAAGCACGCAATCAACACAAGATTTCAATAGAAGACAACAGGAAATCAACAGTGGTTAATATATAATGTCTCTTGTTTTCTTCAAAATAGTTGTCCATACCTTTACACACAATGAATTTGAACAAGACAAAATAGTACCAAACTGTTCAAAACAAAAGAATGAAAGCATTACAGGCCTTCAAAACCAGACAATAGGAAAATCAACAATGACTACTGTATCTTCACGCATATTTAAATTAGTTTTGAACCAGTCTTCCTCTAATTGAGCTCAAGTTCAGTTTTTTTAATTCTCTTTTTCTTCCATTCCTAGTCAAAATAAGTCACTTTACATGACTTCATTTGGTGTAGACGTAATAGTGACATCTTCATGTATATCTCTAGCATAGAGCTCTGAACTCCATATCCACATAATTTTTGTGTGGCAAGATATACATAACATAAAATTCATCATCCTAATCATTTTGAAGCATGAAGTTCAATGTAATTAATTGCATTTACATTAGTATACAAATTCCAGCCCTATCAATCCCCAGAATTGTTTTGACCTTCCGAAATTGAAACTTCATTTACCTTAAACAGCAATTCTTCTCCAGGCCCTGACTGCCAACATTTTCCTGTGTCTCCATGAATTTTTCTATTCTACTTATCAGACAAGTGAAATCTTACAATTCTTGTTCTTTTGTGTCTGACTTATTTTA